>JANHFZ010001894.1:0-40694 GCA_027560215.1 Halcyon smyrnensis | reverse complement strand
GTTGGGGGGTGAGCCGGGGGGGGGGGGTGGGGTGGGGGGGGGGGGCGGGGGGGGGGGGAGGGGGTGGTGGGAAGAGGGGGTGGGGGAGGCCGGGGGGGGAAAGGGGGGGCGGGGGGGGGTGCCCGGGGGGGGGGGGGGGGGGCAGTTACACATGTCGCGCGGGCGGCCCGGCCACCACCCCGCCCACTTCCCAGCTCACGCCAGGCGCTCGGTGCCCGCCCCGGCTGCCCCGCCCCGCCCCTCCCTCCGCTCGCGTTAGCCGCCGGCAGCCGTGGGGCGGGGCAGGGCGGGTGCGTCGCGCTGGGGAGGGTCCCGGCAGGGCCGAGCCGAGCACCGCCTCGTCGGGGCGGGGTCTCGGGGAGAAAGAGAGGCGCGGGAAGCCCGCTCTGCCGGTGGCTGCGGAGTTGCTCCTCGCTCGCGGGCGGGGTGGCCTCGGGAGCTGCCCGGCGCGGGTAAAGCTCCCTAGGCGGGGTTGGCGGCAGTGTGGGGAGCGAGCGGAGCGCGGCGGCGGTGGGCGTCTACGGGCGGCAGCAGGCGCGGTGGCGAGGGCCGGCCTTGCTGGGCTCTTGAGCCCGTGGCCTGCCGGCTGCCCAGCAACAGCCACAGGCTGCCCTGTGTCCCGCACCTGCTCCTCAGGCCCTGCCAGGCTGCCGTCTCGCTGCCTCCTGTTTCGTGTAGGATTCCTCCCTTAGCCTGCCCTCCTTTAAATTACTGGATTATTAGCTCCCTATAGGAGGGGACTGCATTAGAAAGAACTGACAAAACTAATAGTGTGAAGCACCGTTCTTCTCTATGTATTCTGACTTTTAGTGATGATTATGTGGAGGAAGTCTTGGGCATCCTGCAAGGTAGAAGTAAAAGCAGTATGAGCAGCTTCTGGTTGTGTAGGAGGAACAGAGGCTTGAAAATGACTTTGTGATTGCTTTCTTCAGTTCCATTTTGTTTTTAACGGGGACTTGTGCTATGTGGACTGGATGCAATTCTTATTTAAGATTTTTCTGCTTTATTAAATTTGTATCAGATCTTGTTGATTTGTATCAGTCCTGTAAGGATTACAGTTAATGGCAGTTCTTTAGTACCCTGAGGGAGTGGCTTTCCTGTTGCCCTACATCCTGTACATCTGAGAGATGAATTATTACTTTGTTTTATAGTGATATAACTTAATGTGGCTGCTTCTCCATGACTGGTACTTCTACAATCTGTTTTTGTTTTTATGCTTCTCTGTTTAAAGGCCACAGTGCTTGAAGATGAAGAGATTCAGTCAGTTTCTAGACATGTCTCTGTGGTATTCTTAGTTTTTTTTAAAGAAAATTGATTTTTTTTTTTTAAATCCCTGAAAAGCTGTCATAGAAAAACTGCAGCTGAACAGCAAGTAGACTCTAACCTTATAATATCTTTTAATTAGTGGGTATTCCATTGGGGTTTTTTTTTTATCACTGTTCCATTGAACTGGAATTGAGTACATTGAGATGGCAAAGGAGACAGGGGATCTAGAAAAGCTGTTTTATGTCTCTGTAGATAACTTCCTTGTACCAGCACATTTTTATCTTCTTTTTACCCCCAAAAGTATAGGTCATTTCTCTCTAAACACATACTTGTTCATTGTCCAATTAAGAAAAAAGTAGAAATTATTTGTCAATGGAATATACTTGGATGACAAAACCTCTCAGGGATTTTTCAGGTTAAAAGAAATAATTTATCTAGAAGACTTTAGAATTAGACCCCCCCCATGCACCTTTGTAATTTAATCTACTCACATTGTTTAAAAAATGTCACATTTTTATCTATTGTCATTGGGAGATTTCTAGCAGTCTTTATTTTAAAATTATAGATCTTTCTCTTTAACTTGGATTTTGTTACTGAAATAAATTTGCTCTTGGAGTTAATGGGAAAGAAATATAACATGGTATAGCAGCGAGTGTATATAGATCCATGAGATTAGTATTTGAATCATGCTGAACAATCATTTCATTATTCAAATGGCTTCATAGTCACAGTTGGAATTTTGTATTGAGGTCTTTGCAAGTTGACCAGTGTCCCACAGATTCCAGTTATTTCTGGAATACCTGGATCCTTATGTGTGCTTATGGCTTAGTTTTGTTTGTTCTTCAGACCTGAGAAATCTATATGGCAGTTGAAGTTGTCCCAAATCCCAGACTCAAAATCAATATGGTGGTGAATGGTTATTACCTAGTACACTAGGTAGGCTCGTGGAAAGACCCACAGTGACCTCTAATGTCCAAGGATGAAACCCGAGTTGTTAACATAAAGGAATTTATTTTTTGAAGGCACAATTTTGCATATTTATTTGTACATTTACTTTATTGGTACATTGTAGACTAAGTAGTTGGTTCATCAGGCCTTACCACTTGGTTTCCTGGAACATTATGCTGTGGAGTCAGTTCTCATTATCCCCTGTTTTGAGCAAGTCTGTGTAAAGCCGCCTTTACAGTAGTTGTGAGAGAACTAGTTATTCTTGGAAAGTACACTGAAAATGAAAAATACCTTTCTAATATTAAATACAGTCTATTTCTTTTGAAGTTATTCATGCCATGACAAACGTTATTGTCCATTATTATTCTGTCCTTGTATATTCAATGCATGCTTGAAAGATTTACAACTGAGAGCGTGTTTCTTTTATATACACATTTGATTTTCCGTTAGGCTAGAAGAAACTTCTCTGGGCTGTACTAAACTTACTTGTTAATTAATCCAAATGCAAAAACTTATGAAGGAGCTTGTTTTGGAAAGTATTCATGTTTTGAATTCAATGCCATTATTCTTAGGCCACTTACTGAATGTGACAAATACCAACCATACATTTTGGTTAAAACTATTTTTTGTTTTTTGTTTTTTTTTTTCCTTTACGTTTGACTCTGGATTACCACAAGTGGTTGGACTAGATGATCTTAAAGGTCTTTTCCAACCTAAACAATTCTATGATTCTAACGAACATGACAGTTTCATGGTACTTGAAAGAAGCCAGAGAGTTGAGTAGCTAAAAGTGCAAATGAATTTAAAATTAAAGGTTACGGTATTGTTTACTGTAAATATAACTTACAGAATCAGTGAGTTTGGAAACAACACCTCATTTATGCCATCTACTTGAGACGAAAACATAACAGTAGTTATGGTAATTGCTTGTAAAGGGCATTTCAAATCAATTTATAAAATTATCTAACTTTGCATGCATTGAATCTTTAATCTAAAAGGCAACACAGACCTTTCAGTTGCAAGAAGTTAAGTACGTGATGTTGTTCATTTGTGTTCCAAAGTTGCTGTAATTTAGTACTTTCATTTATGTACAATGTATGTTAATGATTATTAGTTTCTTTGAAGATACAGAAACATGAATAAAACCAGGTACAGTATCTTTTATGGTAAAACAGTTGGTACTTTGCCAGTCAGTTGTGTGATAGTGCTTGAAGACTTTGCGTTGCATCTCAAGTTTAAATGCTCTGAAAAGATCTGAATTGTAACAATAAAAGATCTGAATTGTAACAATTACTGACCCTTTTTTTTTCGTATTGCATTACACACAGAGAAGTGATTGTACTGCTGTTCCTTTTCTTGTTGGTGTATGTGTGTAAAATGAAATGCTGAGTAAGTTGCCAGAACTGAGAGGTGGCTGATAACTCTCCATTCTGAACTAATTGTGACTTTAATTGCTGAGAGTAACTTTCATCTATGCTTGCACTTTTTTTTTTGCTTTTGATGTATATTTGAAGAGTGAAATGTTTTCTTTTGATGTATGAGATTGTCTATGAGGGTAAAAATTGTGTCCTCGAGACTCAAAATTAATTTGTAAGAATAAACAGTATTCTTTGCAGTTACAGCCAACGTGTGGGCTTAGCCTTTATATATGAGAGAGACCCCAGTGATGGGTTGTAGTAATATTAGATTAACGGAAGAATCAGTCCCACATTAAACTGCCTTTTTTTTTTTTCCCCTAGTATTAATTCTGTGGCAGATTAGGTTGCTGATTGTTGTGTTTTAAGCTTTTTTTGTTTTGATGTGGCTTGTAAGCTAAAAGTTCATTGTATTGATCTATTTTTGTCTGCTTCTTGGAACTTCTATGTAATAGCACTGAGAAGATTACAAAACTGGATTTTTATTGTTGCTTTTCTGTATTCCAGTATACTGGAAGCAATTCTGCATATTTGGTAGTGATGGGAGTTATTACCTGGAAATTGTAATTGCTTTAATTCAAACCAAGGCATGAAATGGTATCTAATGGAATTGAGGCTAACAAAATCTGCAGCTTTGTATTTGAAACAAGCAAAACATCTGGGTATCAGGACAAAATGACTTACCTAGGAGAATCTGAACAGCAGAGCATTACAGAGCATACACGTGTAGTTACTGAAACTGCTGATTAGGTTAGGATTTGCTACTTCAGTAATAAGAGTCATTTCCATGATCTGTGACATTTTCAAACTCGTAATGGAGTGGTGTTCTTTAATGACTGTGTACCAGGGGAATACAAGAAGATAAGTATGATGGGGGAATACTGCAAGGAAAACCCACATGTAGTGTATACATTAGTGGAATAGATATGTGACCGCTGTGGTGGGATAATACCAGGATGGAGTTTTCTTTATTGAAGGATGAGAGATCCTTCTGAAACTAGACAATATTTTAAAATGAAGATTTAAATGGCCTGATATATTTTGGTTATTTTTAACTTAAATCTTAGATGGACAAATCTATTTTGCTTTTTCTGTGGCATTCATCACCATCATATCTGAGTTCATCAACCTGTACATGGATAAATTTTAATTAAATTAACTTACAAAAAAGTCTGGGTACTTGTACCCTTACAAAAATCACTGTAATGTAAAAGTTACTGAACAGTACAACTAAAGTGGGAAATGAGATTGCGGCTGTTTAGCAGTAGTTTGGTCTGGTCCTGTGCCCTTTCCACAGTCTTTTGTGATACATATTAAAAAGATCACACATTGTGATACTGAGCAGCATTCTGTTACCACAATTGTTAGACCAGGAATAACGTTGTCTTCAAGTTGTACCGGTCTCACTTAAAACAGAAACTTGTGCTCAATTTCATATAAGATGCAGTAGAATTGATCTCATTCTGGTGTTTTGGTATTTTATGTTATAAAAGTCTTTCTCATTTTCAAACTATGTATACCTGAGTTCTAGTGAGATACCAGTGATTTATAGAAAACCGTCTATTGCAGTTGACAGAGAACTTGGTTATTTCAATGGATTATGGAACTGTATGTAGTATAGGTACTAATTTCTGAACTAGATCAAAGAGGTGATTTCAAACTAACTTGGCTGGGTAGTTGCTTGGCATATAGGTTGCAATTCCCTCCTTCCTGTTCCCTCATATGCCTTCTTACAGAAGCACATCAGGGGCCATTTTATTTCCTTTGTGGATGACTGCTAATGCCTTGTTTTTACAGCTATTTTTCCTATCATACTTCTGTGGGTAATTTTTAAGTACCTAGATTTGCAAACACATTGTAACCTGGGGCTTTCTTAATGTTACTTCATGATTTTCTGCAGGCTGTTTGATAAACAGTGTCTTCTAATGTGCAGGCAAGTGTAAGGAAAAAATAAACATTTTATGCATAGAGAACCATCTAAATAGCATCTCCGCTCCATATGTTGTAGTACCCGCAAGAGGCTCATTATAATCCCTGGACCTTTTGTGCACCAAATACTTCAGTCCAGATAATGCTGTGCTCCATCTGCCTTAATCTCTGAGCTGCACAATGTGAAGTTCTTAATGCTTTGACCTGCTATATGTAGGGGTTTTGATCTTGGGTTTTTCTTGTCCATGTTGCCATTTCAAACAAGTTTTCAAGGTTACTGCTTTGAAGTTTGTCAGTTCTTCTGAATTACTTTTTTTCCTAAACCAAATATAATTTACAAATGCTGAAAAGTATATGCAGTTCAACTTTGCTTGCTTGCTTATTTATTTATGTGTTTTGTTGCATCTTTTAAGTGTTATAATTTGTTGATGTTATTCAAGTGTCAGATCCAGAGATCCAGAAATATGTGTTGCTGAAATGATTTTTTTTTTTTTTTTCAGCAAAGAATCCTTCACTTATTTTATTGACATGGATTTAAATATGCCATCACCATAAACCGAACAACACAATGTACTTCAGAATTTCACTCTGGAAACGTGATGCTCTTAAAGTCTACAAATATTTTTGAAATCTTTTGAATTTTACATACCAGAGAGTTCCACACAGTATCACTAAACATTGATAATTCAGAGATCTTATATTTAGAAAGTATCCAAATGAGCTGTTACTTAATGAATTTGCAATTTAAAATCTTATATATTAATATCATCTTATCGTGTTTATTTATTAGGAAATCATGTCTTTCAAATTTGTTAGCGTATCTTTATGTACCTATGAAATAATTAGCTTCTTGCCCTTAACATTTTTGTTCAGTTTTACTATCCAGCATGTCCTCAGATTCTATATGTTTAGATTTAAAGTTGTTAAAAAAGTTCTGGGTTGTATGGATATGATGTAATGATATAATGATATGATCACAGTCGCTGAAACATGGTGGGACAGCTCCTATGACTGAAATGTGGTCATGGATGGCTATGTCCTTTTCAGGAAAGACAAGCCAGCAAGGCAAGGTGGTGGAGTTGCTCTTTACATGAGAGAGCAACTAGAATGTATTGAGTTCTGTCCAGGGGTGGATGAGGAGAGAGTTGAGAGTTTGTGGACATGAATTAAGGGGTAGGCTGGTGTGTGTGGTACTACTGTGGGTGTCTAGTACAGGCCACTGGATCAGGACAAGGAGGTTGATGAGACCTTCTACAGGCAGCTAATAGCAGCCTTGCATTTACAGGCCTTGGTTCTCATGGGGGATTTTAACTACCCAGATATTTGCTGGAAGGCATACTCAGCCAGCCATTCACAATCCAGGAGGTTCCTCCACTGCCTTAATGATGACTTCTTGACGCAAGTGGTGGATGAGCCAACTTGGAGAGGGATGCTGCTGGATCTTACTTTCACTAACAAGAGTCTAGTTGAAGCACTGAAGGTTGACGGCAGCCTTGGTTGCAGTGACCCTGAGATGATGGAGTTCAGGATCTCACATGGCAGGAACAGAATACCAAGAGAATCATAACCTTGGACTTCACAGGGCAAACTTTGGCCTTTTCAAGAAATTTCTAGGGGAAATCCCATGGGACAGGGTACTGCAAGGTAAAGGGGCCCAAGATAGTTGGTTAGCATTCAAGGACCACTTCTTCCAAGCTCAAGATTGGAGCATTCCAACAGGTAGGAAATCAAGAGAGGGAGACAGGAGACCTGCATGATTAAACAGGGCAAACTCAAGTGGAAGAAGGGAGTCTACAGATCTCGGGTAGTTAGGGTAATTAGGGGTAGTCAACATGGCTTCACCAAGGGCAAGTCAAGTTTGACCAACCTGATAGCCTTTTATGAGGACATAACCAGATGGATAGATGATGGTAGAGCAGTGGATGTGGTTTATCTTGATTTCAGTAAAGCATTTGGCACCGACTCCCACAGCATCCTTGCAGCTAAACTGAGGAAGTGTGGTTTGGATGATTGGGCAGTGAGGTGGATTGTGAACTGGCTGAAGGAAAGAAGTCTGAGAGTTGTGGTCAATGGGACAGAGTCTAGTTGGAGGCCTGTATCTAGTGGAGTCCTTCAAGGGTCAGTACTGGGACCAGTACTATTCAATATATTAATTACTTTGGTGAGGGAATAGAGTGCACTGTCAGCAAGTTTGCTGATGACACAAAACTGTGAGGAGTGGCTGACACACTGGAAGGCTGTTTTGCCAGTCAGCGAGACCTAGACAGGCTGGAGAGTTGCGTGGGGAGAAATTTAATGCAATGTAACAAGGGCAAGCGTTGAGTCTTGAACCTGAGAGAGAACAACCTCATGTACCAGTATAGGCTGGGGACTGACCTGTTGGAAAGCCATGTAGGAGAAAGGGACCTGGGGGTCCTGGTGGGCAGCAGGATGACCATGAGCCAGCAACGTGCCCTTGTGGCCAAGAAGGCCAATGGTATGCTGGGGTGTATTAGAAGGGGTGTGGTTAGTAGGTCAAGAGAGGTTCTCCTCTGCCTCTATCTGCCCTGGTGAGGCTGCATCTGGAATATTGTGTCCAGTTCTGGGCCCCTCAGTTCAAGAAGGACAGGGAACTGCTTGAAAGAGTCCGGTGCAGAGCCACAAAGATGATTAAGGGAGTGGAACATCTCTCTTATGAGGAAAGGCTGAGGGAGCTGGGTCTCTTTAGCTTGGAGGAAACTGAGGGGTGACCTCATTAATGTTTCTAAATATGTGAAGGGTGAGTGTCAAGAGGATGGAGCCAGGCTCTTCTCGGTGTCATCCAATGATAGGACAAGGGGCAACAGGTGCAAGCTGGAACATAGGAGGTTCCATGTAAACATAAGGAGAAGCTTCTTCATGGTGAGGGTAACAGAGCACTGGAACAGGCTGCCCAGTTGGGTTGTGGAGTCTCTTTCTCTGGAGGCATTCAGAACCTGTCTGGACGTGTTCCTGTCTGACCTGATCTAGGTGATCCTGCTCTGGCAGGGGGATTGGACTAGATGATTGTTTGAGGTCCCTTCCAATCCCTAACATTCCGTGTGACTCTGTGTGACTCTCTCTGATTCTCTTCTTTAAAGAATAATTCAGAAGTTATTTAAGGGAGCATTAGAAGTAACTCTGTGACCCCAGGTTCTAAAAATAAGGTTGATTAGAGACTTGGAGACTGTGATTTCAAACTTTCTTAAACTTGTAGTTCACTTTGAATGTTGGGCAACTTTTTTATATATAAATGATGAGCACACATGGCATTTATGCTTTTTTAATCAACCCATGTATTGATTTGATATAGAAAATACATGTAGGAAATAGTAAATATAATATTTGCTTAGTATACATTTAATCTAAAATATTAATTAGCAAATATTGATATTTTAAATATAAAAATTGCCTATTATGTAGAGAAAATAGTCTTAAATGTAAATATTTCCTCAGTATCTTTCACAAATTTCCTTAAATTGACTATATTTTCCAAGATAATAGTTAATTAGAGCACACTGAGGTTATAAAATATAATGTCTAAGAGCAGAATATTATCTTCAGAAGCGATAGCTATCTAATGTTCTGTTTAATTTGAAATAAATATTCCAACTATTAAATTGTTTTTTTAAAAAACAAATTGTAAGGATCTTTGTTGTGTTTACCCTTTACTACCTTAATTCTTTCTTGTGACTGCAGTAAATGCTTATCATTACATTTTTCCCTTTTCTCCTAAGACCACCTAAGTGTAAGAAAAGAAAACATATTTTAACCAAGCAGTAGTTACCAGTTGAGTATTATCCATTCATGTACACAGTTTTTGGTAGAAGATAGCCCTGCAAGCTGTCATTCTGCTGCCTGCATTCAGGCTCTTCCTTCCCCTGTGGCAATGCAAGACAACTTGAAGCTCCTCTTACTGAAAGAGTAACCGGTAATCCTCTGTTTGCTGGCAGATGGATGATGAACTATTGTGTCAACAGTTGCATGGTAACGCCGGATGTGCAAATACTTACCCCATGGTGAATGTTTGTCTGTGCTTTATGAAATAGACCTAGGAAAAATGTGCACACTGTTCAGTCAGATCCTGACATGTAGTAACTTCTTTCCCTTGTGTTAAAAATGTTTTGTTACATGGAAAGACTTAAGGTTAAAGATGGATTTGTTTTAAAGTAGTTCTCAAACTGTCTAAATTCTGTGTGCAGGTGTTTATTATCTTTTGGGAAGAAGGGCTTCTATAGTAGAGTAATCTACAGGCCTGCTCAGTTTGTGTCGGGAGAAACTGTCCCTTCCTGCAGGAGGTGGGGAGCCAGAAACTTTCAGAATGTAGCATGTGACTGGAAGTAAGGATTCATCTCTTGGTGTGGATGGAAGAGAAAACCAGTGGTTTGAGCTGTTGCCTCATAGACGAAGGAAGGGAGAGAGGAAAGGAAATTAATTTCAGGGCAAATAAAGAAGTTCTTAGCACAACAGCTGTAGTTGGCTTTGTGGCTTTACAAATTGGTTGCTTGTAGGAGTGCTGTTGGTGTTTTTCACCTCAACTTTACTCGTACTGTGCCTTGTAATGCTGCATGCGTTAAAAGCCACAGAAGTAGGACTTGAGCTCCACAGCTGCTTAATACTCCTCATGTTGCCTTGGCCAAGTGATGTACTGAGAATGTAGCATTTTGTCTTAACTGTTTTAACCTGGCTGCTAGATTCTCTGTCACTATTAATTAGCTTGTAGTTCCAGGAGCATATGGTTGGTCTCCTGTGGATTGTCTGACCAATTGCTTTTCCTTCAGATACTGGCTTTTTCCATAGATACCAGCACAGGGCTTTTGCAAGAAGTTTGTAACAAGATCTGTTGGTGGATTTAATAAGAGGGATGGGGTGAACATTTATGCTTCATTATTAATGAAAAATTAGGCTTGACTAGAAGGAATTTAAAGAGTAAGTAGATTAGTTTGATTTCTTAAAGATTTAAAAAAAAATTCCTAAATCCGTCTTATTGTGGTACATCTGTCAGTCAATGTCTTTCAGATCAGAATGAATATAAAGAACATGGCAGATATGTTTGTGGGGAAGGTCTCAAAATTGTGTTTTGAGGCTGACATTGCTGTTTGAGTGGGGGAGGTCTGAGATATACCAGACCTCATAGCAGACAAGTAGAAGCTCTAGAGGCAAAGTTCAGAATCAGTAGGTTGAGAGAAAGGTGTTAATGTGTATGATGTGGTACAGTTTTTAAACAGTAGACAACCCCCTGATTTTTTAGAGATTCTGTTTTTACGTGGAATAATTCTAGAGGTAAAACTGCTGATTGAGACGTTGGTGACTTGTGGTGGATTGATTCAAATAACAAGTTCATAAATGATAAACTGAAAGTAAAGCATTTTAGCATTTGTTTTGTGTTGATGAGATTTTTGTTCTGTTTCACAATGTATTTAAACTTCTTTGTAAGAGCTATTGGTGCAAATTGAAAATGTTTTCATGAAATGTGCAGAAAATACAATTGAACTGCATGTGTTAAGTACATCTGGACTTGTTACTAGTTAAACTTATGAGAAGGAGTTGTAGATAATGGTGAAGTATTTCCACTTAAAAGGAAAAGAGATATAAAACCTTGTGAAGGTGAATGTCAGAGTAATAGTAAAGATGTTCCTGTCTTTTAGAAGACAGGTCTTGTTACTGCAAAGCTATTATTAATATCTATAAAGAATTTTAGTGAAGAACGTGCTGATGGCTTACTTTGTAGAATTGGGTTTTGTCTCAAAGTATAATGCTTTCTGGAAGGTGCCATATCTGTGGCAGAAATACTGCTTTCTGTACTATTTCACTAGAGTGATTTAAATTTTGTATTTTGCATATTAATATGTCATAATTTCCATATTTCTGGAACTGTAGCAAAGAAAAAATTATTCAGAAATTCTAAATGTTTTGTTTGTAAGATGATAGATGGAAAGTGCATTTATGTTTTTTTCATTATTTTGGTTGAAAAATAATTGTGTTCTTGAATATAAACACTCTGAGAGTCTCAAAAGTTCAGGGCATAGTCTGATTTCTCCTGTAGCGATCTGTTGGAATTTTTTGCAGCAGCACCTGAATATTCAGTTTGCTTTTCAGGGGTATAGCTAATATGATCAAACAACTTGTGTTTCAGTGAATTTTGTAGGTATTTTTCAATAATGTTCAGTGGTTCGGGGTTAAATAAATAGATGGGAGATGGCATAATAAATGGTGAGCTGGAGTGGAATAGTCCCATGTGTCATTACATAGCTGCTCAGTCTGCCAATATGCTTTCAACTTCTTATGTAGTACTGAACAAGGAGTCATTGCATTACTGTATGTCCCTGTGATATAAATGAAATTTGAATTGATTTTACATGTTTGCAGTTATCACAAGTGTGAAAATGATGCATTTTTGTGTGAAAATAATTAATAAGGAAATGGTAATGTGTTGATAATAGCTCTTGCTTACACAGCACTATCTGTCTTTGAGATTTAATATTTATAAATTATTATTATTATTTATAAATAATTATTATTTATAAACTAATATTTACCGGAGATAAAATTGTTTACAGAATTTTGGTTGTAAACTCCAAATGAATGCTCTGTAATTGGTTATTTCAGTCTATTTAATAGGATTTTTTTTTCAGAAATACGTAATTAGATTTTGTCTGGTTGTATCAGTTTCCTTGCTTAGCTGAACTGTTATCACTGAGTCATTTTTATTAAGTACTTCTGCTAGCACAGGATCACAAGAAATGGTCAAATAAGCTAAAGGGTAAATGTCAAGTATCAAGCTCTCTTCTCTAACGTAGACTTCTAAATTGTCATGAAGATCTCTGTTCTTTTTCATTCTTATGTGTACATTAATGTTTTTTTTCCACTGTGGATATTGGGAAATATAATTAATTTATTCTTAATTGCTTGGTAGCTGCAATGTTATTGTTACTTGAAATTTGGTTTATAATGACTTTTTTTTTTCCTATTTTCTTATTTTTCAGATTATGGCACAGGCTGGAGGTTTGGGGAAGAGATACGTTAAAGCCTTTTTTAAAGGTTTTTTTGTTGCTGTTCCAGTAACGGTGACTTTCCTGGATAGAGTTGCTTGTGTAGCAAGGGTGGAAGGAGCGTCAATGCAGGTATATTGTCTGTCAGGAAAAAAGAGACTGTCTACTGACAATAGCAAGATAGAAAAATATTTTTTTCTCAATTGATTTAAATGACCACATGGTAATATGGAACAGTTTAGTTTTGACATTGTTAAACAAATACTTCTGTGATTTGAAAAGATTTTGAGAACAAAATTTGCCAAAATTCTGTCTCAGTAAAAGGAAAAAAAAATATATAGCCTTATCACTACTTATCTATATTTTCTTATATCTTCCTAGTCACTTAAAAATAAAGATGTTTTTGAGCACTACCTGTCTCTTTGGATTGAAATGATGACTGACAAAGAGGCTTTATTAATTATTTAGTAGCTGTATTATTGTAATTGTAAGGCAAAGCTGGTTCTTGCTATACTTGCTCTTACTAATGAACAAGCATGGTACCATTTCAGTGAAGAATACTGAAAATGGTGTGAACCTAATATTAATAGCTTATCAGGACATGGGTAGCACTTGTTCTTACTTTGCTTATACTGAATATTTATACAGTATCAGTAAATAAATATAAATAGGCTGTGTAACATTTAGAAGATAAATAAACACTCATGGTCATGAACAGCTACTTCATTTCCACTGTTATTGGAACTTGAAAAATACATGTTGTATTTAGTCAATTTTTGTATTATTACTTTTTAAATCATATGCACTGCATATTGCTGTGCATCACCACTGATAAATACATTTTGTTCCGATGTTGTAACATTCCAATTAGAAGATTCAGTTCTTCCATGCCAGGCCCTTTTCTGATTGAGTAAGCTCAGACCCTTGAAAAGAAGTTTCACAGCAGTCAAGACCAGCTACTGGAGTTTGAATTCATGCAGACAGAACAGGCTACAATATGGGCTTAGCTGTTGTTTTTAATGCTATAAAAAACACGTGGTATGAGAGAAGGGAATAGCAAAATGGCATTGTACCTTTTGTGGCAGTCTGTAATCTGGTGTTAAACCTCTGTCAAGAAACCTCAGCTGGTCTAGAAGGGAGCTCTCACTTCAAGAACAGGGACTAAAGTAAGATCATTGTTTCCCAGTAATTCTACAGTCTAAGACCAGAAGTTAGGTATAACATAAGTTACCTTTGCCCTTTTCATGATTGTTATTCTAAATATCATTGATGACCAATCAATGTCTCCCTCTCTGGAGATATTCAAAACCTGCCTGGACGTGTTCCTGTGTGATCTAGTGTAGGTGATCCTGCTCTGGCAGGGGGGTTGGACTAGATGATCTTTCGAGGTCCCTTCCAGCCCTTGACATTCTGTGATTCTGTGAAAAGCAGGAGAATGTCCCAATTTACAGTTGCAGAAATGGGCTCTAGGAAGGGATGAGTGAGAAACTGGGAAAACCAGGTTTATTCTCTTTTTATTGCCTTCAGATGGGAGAAATTCAAATGTATAACACAGCATCTAGATAAGTAAAAAATGAAACCCCCATTTTTCTATCTCCCTAGTTGGGATCCAGAGCCATGTGCAGCATTGAAGATGCAGATGTATGTTGGATTTTACAGGCTTTGTGGTACTTCTGGTTTTTTTTTGTTTTGGTTGTGTGTGGTGGTTTGTTTGTGTTTCTTTGTGTTTTGTTTTTTCCTACTAGTGTCTATGACTTGAGCATTTAATTTTTGAGGGGTTTGCTGTTTTAGCATGCTACATCACTTTTCAGTGTTTGGTCTTTTCAGCCTGACATAATGTTCTGTTTGACATCCATTCTTGTTTGGATAGTTTTACTTCAGTAACTGGATAGAATTTTTCTAGATTTCCCTACTCTAGAACTCTGTTGAGCCCCTCTGGTCAAGACCTCGGTTTTATATTTCCTTTGAAGTTAAAGTCTGAAGTGTTAGAGAGTGGTATTGTTTTGGAGTGTTGCTTCTGTACTCAGTTGAAGGGCATCTAGTTAACTGTGGTTTATACATGGAACAATTGAAGAAACACTATGGTTATTTCCTCAGATTTATTTAACCTGACAAAGAAGGATATGCAGTCTTTGTAGTGGCTTGGAAAGCAATATTTATTCACTAGGTGTTTAAAATCAAAGATTTTCCCTTGATGTGTCTGACTAAACATCCCCTCTGTAGATTGAAGCATGGGTAGCGTGAAAGCTGGCATTCCTAATTTTACTGCCATCTCTGCATCTGTAAAATTCTGTCTCTGATTTTATTCTGGACTGTATCACTGAAATAGAAGTTTGTTTTAAACTTCTATGCATATGGATGCCTTTCAGACTACAAAAAAAACCCCTTCATAGTGCTTTTTTCAGTAAGGTACTACTTTCCTTGCCAAGATTTATTAGACACCTAACTGAAGTCTGCCAGGGACATAATTATAAGGAATATATTCCTCTCTTGTAGTGTGGCTTGAAGGAGTAGTGGTCATTGAGTTGCAATTCTATCTATTTACTGTGCTCTCTGTAGAGTGAAATGTATCTAGGTGAAATGTATCTAAAAGATAATGTGTGTGAGAGTGAGTGAAGTTCAGTCAGCATGCAGTCATATAGCCATCAATTGCATGCTTCCAATGATATCTTACTCTCCCAATTTGAAGATAATGTGGTTTGATTCCCAAGAATTTGTTTGTCATAGACCTCTAAAATGTCTAGCTGTCTTTGTGTGCTCATCATTGTGGCTCCTGCTGAGCCTGAAATTAAAAGTTCTGACAAGCAAGGAATAAACAACTGTGTCACTCTCACTCTCCTACTCTTGTTCTCTGCTGCTGCTTTCTCTCCCACCTTACTTTCTGGTTGTGTGCGTGTGTGGGGTTTTTTTTGTTTGTTTTTGACCAGCCTTAATGATGCTTCATAGTTACTGACAATGGTAATACTTTTTTTATGCCCTGGCAAGCACAGTGAGTAAAGGTTCTAATGAAAATAAAAATTTTCTGATTTATTCACAATCAATTAAGAGTGACTTCATGCATTTCATTGTCTTAAGATGATTTTGTGTTTCTCTTGTGCTTTCAGCCACCTGTCATAATTCTTTCACTTCTGCTGACTTCAGTGTATAGGAGTATTAATTCTAACCTATAGGGAATAACAGTGAATTATTGAAGTTTATAATTTTAACATATTTTTAATTGATTCATCGCCTTATTTTTTTTTCAAAATTACTTTTTTTTTTAATCCTCACTTGAGGTGGATTGGTTGCTTAGGATTTTGCAGATTGATATACTCATCTAGCATTTTGTTTGTAGCGGGTTTCAAGGGAGTTTTAGTCTGTTTATAATACTGAATGTAAGTGACACAACTGGAAATACAATTTTTAATTGGCTCTTGTGGGTTGTTTGTGGATCCTGTTGTAATGTTGGGTGTATACTTTAAAATGTTTGTTATCATATGGATGCCTTGATAACCATTTCTGTTTTTTTTTTCTGTTGAATTTCATTGCTTGTCTGCTGTTATGAAATCTTCGTACATAATGAGGTGAAAAAGGGAACCTCCCACAGATACATACATTTGTAAATTCATTAAATCAAATGGGCTGTTTTCAAGTGAGATGAAGATAACAGCATATGTGCAACTTTATATGCAAGTTCTATTATGTAGCTGAGTACCAAGGATTATAGGAAGTAGCCCAAGCAGCGATCTCTGACGAAGCACACTTGTTTCAGCAGCAAACATTATTGAATGTTCTATTCCATTATGCATAATGGAGGTTGTAATTATTCTGTGGCAGTTTTCTCCTAACTTTATTATTAGGATTACTGTGCCTAAGCCTGTGAGCTCATGTGAATATTCTTTTTGTTCCCCAAGCTATAAGCAAGTAAGTTGTGACCTTCTGGTATTCACTAGCAGCATAACAACTATCAAGTTAATAATTATTTATAGTAAAAGGGCATGCTTTTACCCTCCTACTTACAGAATCTTGTGTCCTGTGAGGCTTCATCATATGGCTGGGGATCTCAATTTGCATGCTTTTAGCATTAGATTAGTTAGTAATTGGAAAGAGTGAATGTTTTATGACTTCTGCACCACAGTTCTAAATTAAGACCTGTGTGTCTCATTTATAGGAACCTATTATGCCAAGAACTCGGGCAAACAAGTTCTAATACTTCAAGCTAGAGGAAGGAAGAAGCTCCTGTATTATTTTGTTTCTTATTAAGAGCCTTTGTGAGCCTATTTGACTACTTTTTCAGAAGCTGTATTTTTGTTTTGCTAGAACTGAGACCTTACTACTAGTAAAAATGTAATGGGAAATAAGTTGTCTCTGAACACATTGCATTAAATTCTTTCTATACTTTTTGTTGTGGAATCATGATTTATGTTACTCGTGTTAGAGAGAGACTTACTGAAGGGTTTAGAGTAATTTTTTTTTTAATAGAAAAATGTAATTGTTGATGTAAAATGAAAGTTGGTTTCTTTGCATTTTGATTTGGTTAAATGAGTATGATTGTGGATTGTTTGTGAATTTGTATGTAAAGATACTGTCCTTTGGTGGAAGATGCTCTGAAGGTAGAAAATAATTCTGGAAAAACCTGATATTAAAAAAAAAATCTGCAGATGAGCTTCATTTATCTGCCTCTTGGCAATGCACAGACTGTAGTAGACAAAATAGCAATAAGAGTTAATATATTTGTAGCTTAGACTTGAACTGTATCTTTGGATGTTAAGGTGATCTGCTATGATCTTCAGACTTACTTGACTAGAAATTTGCCATATAGTCCACAGCTCAAAATGTAACTAGCCTCATGTGCTGTTTAGCTAAACATACTGTGTCATTTCCCTCCCCCCACTTTGACATATTTATTCTTTTGTCCTATCATATTCCTTACTGTTAATGTGAATTATGACTACTTAGGACCCCAGCACGTTACTACTTTTTGAACAATGGAAAACTAGTTTTTCCAAGTCCCTTTTGAAATAGGTCTTTATCAACTGATCTTCTTGGCAAAGAAAGAATGAATGAGGAAAACGTAGTAAAGAGAAATTGACGCCTTAAAATCACTTTTGAAGTTAAATACCAAATATCCATCTTGGTTTGAGAGCGTAGTTTTACTGAATAAAAATACAATTAAATTTAATACTATGTAATTACTTGGGTTGAGAAGAGTTAGTTTCAGTCCTGTGATTGGTTTGCTCATCAAAAGTGCAATCAGTCTGAGGGTGAAGCTCAGCAGTGAAATTCCGGTGGTACATGTGAAAGGCCAAGTTGCAATGTAAGGTGAACACTGAAAGCCTCTTCTACATTAAAAAAAAAAAAAAAAGTTTTACCAAATATTGCAGCTATCATACCAATAAATGAGGAGCTGCCTAGTCTCAGTACTCTGCTTTATTACACGTCATCTAACTCTAGAGTCTTTATCAGAGGTCATATGCTGGCCAACTTGGAGATTCCATAGTTGTATGTGAAGAGTCTGGAAAAGCTTATTGAAAAATAAGCTATCAAGATACTTTAGTCTGGATTACTCTTAAATAATTTCTGTCTAGTAAAAGGAGTACTTTTATTAAAGTAACCCCTGCAAAAATCAATGAGGACAGTACTGTGATGGGCCACTGCCTTCCTTTGCTGTTTCTGAGGGGTTAAGTCAGAGCCAGCGTTGACCAGGTACTCTAGTTTTGTACTATGTCAGACAAAATAATTATGTACAGTTCTATGTACCTCCTCATTCTCTGGACAAGTTAGTTACTTGGTTGGTTTAATGTTGGGGTTGGTGAGTAGTCTCACTTCACTGTGTGGTTCAGTGAAAGTTCATGCTTCTTTGTATCCAGTTATGGAAGACCCACATTTACTGTCAGTGTCAGTTTATGCTGTAGGTGTAGGGTTTGGGGTTTTTTTTCCCCCCTTTGCAAAGCGTGCTGAGATTAGTACTGTTACAAGTATATACTTAATTTTTAGTGCATTATACTTGTATAAGCAGTAAGTTGCATGCAGAAATTGTTTTTTTGTTGTGGTTTTTTTTTTTCCTGGGGATTAGTGTTCATGGTGGTTCTTTGTTTTTAATATTAAATGCTATGAAGTAAAGGTAATCATTGCTTTTCATCAGGCTTGTCATAGTGTGTATCCTGTGTAATTTAATTTGCATGTAGTAGTGCATTGAAAGATGTGAACTACAGTTTTTCATAAAGACATTTAACATGGCATTTAATCGAGAAATGTATTTCCCAGAATACAACAAATTCTTTGTCACCTTACAGTAAGTGGGTATGTTTTTACTGATTTTAATGGATTTAATCTGTTGATGGAGTGAGAGTTAGGTGGAAGATTCATAGAGGAAATGCACATCTAAAGCTGTTATGGTGTTTTTTTCCCTTCTCTTAGCCTTCTTTGAATCCTGGGGGGAGACAAGCGTCTGATGTAGTGCTCTTAAACCACTGGAGCATTCGGAATTATGATGTACAACGGGGGGACATTGTGTCATTGGTGTAAGTAATTTTGCATATCTTCCAATACATGCTTATATAACTGAGCCATCAGTTTTTAATGTTTAATCTAGAATACTGTAAGCATGAAAAAAGCACATAAAATCTTTAATAATGCATTATTATTATTCCTATAATCGTTTTTCAAAACTCCAATGTTCAGAGAATGTGCTACCAAGCTTTTAGTTGAAAGGAATGCAGTGTAAAATATGTGATATAGTATGTATGTGTACCAAAACTGTCAAGAAAGAGAGCTGTGAGATATGAGAGAAAATAGATAAAACATTGTGTGGCTTAATGGAGTATACTTCTAAAATTGTTTGTATATGCACTCATAATTGAGAGAAAGAGTGTTTCTTTAGCAATTAAAACTCACTTTTTTTTTTTTTTTTTTTGGGGGGGGTTGGGGGGAAGTGGTGATGGAAATCTGGTTACTGAATACAAGTTTAAATAAGAGCAGAAGAAGTGAAGCATCTCCATAAAGGAAAAATGTAGGGGAAAAAAAGTTTTGCAATTATCATGGGGAGGTCTATGTATAAAGCCAAAAGGTGGCAGTGTTTCGCTGTTGAAAATATTCAAGACTAGCAGGACAAACTCCATTTCCGCCTTAATGTAATTTGGAAATAGAATGTCAAAGTATGCATAACTGACACAATACTCATATTACATGCTTGGATAGTTTAAGCTTAAGGTTTTAGTTTTGTAAGTGAAATGCACAATATGTAGATTATAGCAGAACTGTCTTTGGAAGCTATACTAACTGGCTTCCTTTTTATCATACATCTAATTGTCTTATTTTTTTGCCTGCCTCTTCACCCTAGTGGTAATTTGTATGACGATCTGTCACTACCAGCTCTTACAACAAACTCTGTCATGTAGTTGTCTTTTGTTAGAAACTTAACATTTACTTTACGGTCTGTCTTATTGTCTGGTACGTAAGATTTTCTGTAAATGGTCTAGCTACAAATAAGAATTTATTCGTGTTCTCAAGACCTAATATTGCGAAAGGACTGCAATTTCAGGTCACTTAATGACTGCTTGTAACATTTGATTGTGCCTATGTGTGCATCCCTCTGCCCAAGTCATGCTCTGGTGATTGAAACAGTGAATGTAACTGATTAGCAATTAATAGACTGAACAGAAGATGAGCATGTTGTCTGATCAGAAAACAGAATGAATAGTTTCATTCTTATTATACTACTTGAAGGTTTGTGGTACCATCTGAGTGATCGGCATTGATTGCTTTCACTTTGCTGTATGTTTGGGCATGATTGCTAGTATTTTAGATGCTGTGGGGTTTTTGTGTGTTTTGAAAATTTTGCCTATTATTGGTGGAGCTTATGTACACAACATGGAAGAAGTCACCTTGTATTTAAGCAGTGTGCCGAGCTTTTCCTTAATCTTTGGGGAAGTACACTGAATAATCAGACTAGAGAATTCAAAAAGGCCTTTAAGAACAAAACAAAAGAAGTTAAACAATGTAAAAATAACCCAGTGAATAATTTTATAGGAAAATATTGAAGAATGTTTTATATGTCAGTAACAGCTTTTAAATTAAGCACTTCATGATTTGGGTTTGTTAGAAGCAGCTTTGGCCTACTAGCTTATTGTAATGTAAAGTTTTTATTATGTTGTAAAGACTTTCAGAATTTTTAGAATACAGTATCTGGATGTGATTTTTATAACCATGTGAGTTGAGAATTCTGATATATGAGGCTTTTATTATGTAAACAAATTAATATTTTTATCCTTTACATTTTGATTGTTTACCTATGATTTTTATAACTCAACTAGATGAATAGATATCCTACATATATGGACAAATTTTCCTTGGTGGTCATCAGAGGATTCATCTGTTTTAGGCAAGGCACGAGCAGGAAGGCCAGTCTCCCATCAGCTGCTTCTTTTTCTGTTGCTGTCAGAAATTCAGATGAGAAAGTGTTGGTGTGACTGTGATAGGCAGATGGATATGTAAACTTTCTTTCATATACAGCTTGGCTGCTTAACATTTATCCACTGTCTCCTCTTTGCCAAATCATAGCAGAAAATAGCTATGAGGTTATGGGAGAGTGGTCTTTTGCAGAACAAGAGCTGAGGTCAAACATTCGTTCATTGCAGCTTTTCCAGCACCATCCAAGTTACTTGCTTTCTTCACACCATTGGAAATACTGTGTTGTTCTGGATGATTGCTGTTTCTGTCACAACTCTTACAAGGCATTTTTGAGATCCTAACTGGAAGAATCCAGCATAAGTAAATGGCCAACAGCCAAACCTTGGAGCAAAGAGATGAGTTAGTCTTGGTGGCTCTGGAAGCCCCAAGAGAGGATCAATCAGCCAGTGATTACACTTGTGATACTGCTTGCAGATCCGTAAGTTTTTCTTTTCTGATCCAATCTAGTTCTTGATGAACATACATTTTTTTGTTACTTGCTAACTTTGATTACAAACGAACACTCTATCCCCAAGCACTTGGTGGTGTATGTGCATAAAGACTGAGTATTTATGGAAATGTGTCTTGTGTCTGTCATCCCCATCTCTGTATCAGGTATAGAGGTAATTATGCACCACAGACATAGTTCTGTCATTAAGACAAATGTGTGCGCACACGTGCGTATACCTGGTTTCAGATGTAATATTTAGAATGGCATTAGGCCTTAAAAGGATAAAATTAGAGTCAGATAAGAGCAATGGAGAGAATGAGTTGGTAGTAAAGAATGACTTGTTTTCTTGTAGTTTAGTGTTTTACCTCAGTGTTTTAGATGTTTTAAGTTAACGCTTTTCCTTTTAGCTTGAATTCATCATTATTGATACCGGAATTAAGAGAGCTCAGTGTCACATGTTACAACTTTTGAATTCACAATTTTAGGTTGAATCAGAACTAAGGGAAATTAATATCATCCTTAATTTGATCATTTGCTTGAGTGCTTACTTTAGATGCTGCTATATATTACCGGGACTTAATAAATAAAAAATCAAAACATGAATATTTTTTCAATAAATTAAATAACTTCCATTATTATGTGTTCCAGTATACTACCTTTGCACCCCTTAAACAGATGAAAAAAAAAAGTGTGTTATTGTCTTTGTTTTGGAAGTGCATTTATTTTTCTCCAGAGAGAACATAGTCACGTGGCACATAAGGTCATGTTTAAAAGATAAACGAATGCATGTTTTTTGCCAGACAGACCTTGATCTTTCCAATAACTTTTGTGAAGAAACAGGCATTCTGTTTTGTAAGACCTGCGCTGAGGTAGATCCCAACAGTTATGTAGAATTTTATCGGATATTGTAGAATGAGTTATCTCCCAGCTGGTTTTACACTGTAAAGCTTGAGTGCTAACAGCATTGTAGCTGTAGCAGCATTCATCAGTGTGGGCTGTACAGCTCCTGCAAACCCTTGGGAATATGTGCTTCAACAGCACTTCCTGGAACTCGTGGAGATAGTGCTCTTCTCTTGCCTATTAATGGACATTTTTGTCAATTTACCTTTACGTAATTTGGTTTCTACTGTGTACAAATGCAGGCATTGTTATAAAACGATGTTGCCAAAGAGGGTTTTATAGCTCTAGGATTCATTTTGCTTGTCTCTTCTGAAAAACTTATACACTGATTGAAAAATTCTGTCCTCTTTTTATTCTAAAATTCTTGTCTTAATGTAGAAAAAAGGCTGTTGCAACATGTAGAAGATTGCAAGATCAGCGTGTATATATAGAGTGGGTATTTTATTGATGTGACAAAATTTAAGTAATTTTGAAATGAAGACACAACAGTATTAATTCAGATATTTAAAAAGGTGGTGTTTTTGTTTGTTTTTGGTTTTTTAGATTAAAGTTCAGACATTTTATTGTTCTTTACTTGGTTAATAGGTTTTTAACAAAGGAGCTAACAATGACTGCAGTCTAAATAGGGTTGTTGGATTTTGTCTGATGAGATTTCAAGGCGGTAAATATTCCCAGATACTAATTTTAGCTTTTGGAGGTTGTGTTACTTCTGTTATAGAGAGAAAACCTTCTCCAAGGTGTGACTGAGAGTGATAACCTACTTGCTGGGTAGGTTGCCAAGTGTCCCTCCATTTCTAATTTAGAATGTGTGCTTATGTGTTAAATAAAAATAGCTATGGTAAGTTCATCTGGAAAAAGATTGAGGACAAATGCTGTTTGTTCTGTACTTTCTGAATGGCAACATGCTTCTAAAGTTTAGACCTCTAATAGCTAAAAGCAAATGGGCAGTGTATTTAAAAATGTGTTTGACAGGTCAGCTATAATAATAAGGAAATAAATGTATGTTTTGTCAGCTTCTTGTGAGTTCTTTAATGAAAGCATAATTGCTTTAAGTATAACACCAACTTTTTACGTAGAAAATCCCTTGACATTTAAAAAAGGCTACTTCCTATTTCCTGTCCTGATGAAGGATATTAAAGTGGCTTCTGTCACTGCTTGTCACTGACTGTAAGATTACATTCAGGCCTTCTGGCAAAATTCCGTGCTTTTGGTAACTGGTAAGTGTTCTTGTGTAAGGCTATGTGTGTTTGAGCTCTGAAAAATCCAGTGCAAATCAGCATTCTGGAGAAAGAATCAAAGTGCTGCACGTAAGATTGTCTCTGTGACTGTGTCCCTTTCTGACATCTGTTCAGAAGTGAGAATTGGAAAAGATAGCTGCTATGATGATTTAACAAGTTTCAGCCTATTCACACAAATCTGAATAATCCATATTTTGAAGGAATGTGGTCCTGTTCAATTGATGGAAACAAAAGAGTTCTCAAATGGTGCAAAGTGAATACATATTATTCATGAAATATCACTAATTGGAATTTCATTAATAAGACCAACCTAGTAAAGTAAAAATCAGTAAGAAGGTACTTACTGAAGGGGCTGCCTTGAATTTAAATCACTAGTTGTAATTATGAAAAGACTTTCTACTAAATTTTGATAGATGTAACATGAATAAATACTTATTGGTTCCTGCATTATTTTTAAGAAGACTTCTTTCTGACTGAAATTCTGAGCAACCTTTTACAAATACCTCTGCGTGACCTTCTTAAGTCTTCCAATTTCTATTCTATTTTTGTTTGTAGTTAGGTCCATGTACCAAGTCATCTGTCTTCTGGCAGGTAGGACACTGTGAAGGAGGTTGTGCTGACATAGAAGCTAAATAATCACTTTCTGTGCCTCAGTAACTTCAGAAAATCTTTTCCTATTCTGTTCTTTTTAGCTGGGGAAGAAAAATTCTTATGTCTTTTCCTGATAAAAAGCAAATATATAGTTCTACTTTTATTATCTGTATTACAATCTATTCTTAGAGTAGATATCATACTATATATGTGTTAATACTGTTGGTGAAAGACTTGCATCTTGTATTTATAAAGTAAGTAAAATCCCCTTTCTAAAGGAACAAGTGGAAACTGAGCAGTTGTGGAAGAGAGAGGTGGTTGTTGTTAAAGTTACGGTGATTTAATTAAAAGTGCACGGATACGAGCAGTAAGTTTACAGGATTTGATTGCAAGAATCGTTGCTGAAGACAATCTTGCTAGAACCCTTGGGCCAAAAAGGTGAAGGCTACATCTTACAGATTCTTTAGTGGTCGAATTGCAATTTGGAGAATTAAAAATCAATATATTTTATTTTTAAAAAAAGTTAATGATGTGAAAGTCAGTTAAATGGCCTGGGCCATTTGTGAAAGAGGTGTTAGTTGATCAGGAAGACTATTGTATAGTCGTAAGTGGTTCCAGTGAGAACTTCATATTCTGGTTGATTTTGTGCTTTATTGGCCTTACTATTGAAATAAGTTCCTTGCTATTTAATTATGAAACAAATTGTTGCTTGTTGAATATTTATTAGAGTATCCATTAGAAAACTACATTGCAAGTTTACTAAAACCCACCATGGATTCCTGAGTTAGGCTGTTCAGACAGAAGTGAACATTACGCCTACATATGTTAAACTAACATAAAGCAGAATGCGGCTAGTTAAAAAGGAAGAAATTGTCATTCTATCATAGCAACATATGTCAGATAAAATTACTAAATCTACATCATGTACTTGATAGGATATAAGTAGATCTACAACCTTGCTATAAGATCAGTAATTTTGGCTCTTATGAGCAAAGGTTGAGATTTAGTAACAGGAGACCATTATCTGAATCAATTTTTTTATTTTAGTTAGCAACCCTTGAATAAATTCATGGACATCAGTGTGGTTGTCAGAAATTCTATATAAAAAGTGAATTCATATTAGTTTGAAAATAGTTTAAGATTAATTACTATTAATAAAGTAATTCCATCAGTTCTTATCTGAGTTATTGCTTTTGTAGTGGCTGAAGAGTACAACTTGGAAAAACTATAAATCACTGTTAATCAGCTGGTGTTTGTTTGTTTTCAGCATATAGTTTTTGCTTTTCATTTAAAATGCATCATTGAGGGACTTGACAAAAAGAATTAAAATCAGATGCACAGTCTGTGATATTTGGTTGAATTCACTGCTGAGATAAGTAGCATAAAACTTCACTAAGATACATTCTCGTGAAAGGGGAGGGAAATTATGGTCATGCCAACCTCAATACCAATTCAATAGCATCAAATTTAAAGCTGTTCTATGCAGGATCTTCTGCAGATCTGTACTCCTTGTTTTAAGTATTTTGTTTCTTGACCCACCTGTATTTACACTGGAATAACTGCAAGTTATGGTTATGCTGCAACTCAGCCAGATTAGGATGTGAACAATAAAAACAAGTTACATTTGAAGTTTCATCCGAATGTGTATTTGTGTGTGTGATTCTTTGGAAAGCAAGAAAGGTAGGAGAAAAACTGTTTCTGTTGTGATCTTTAAATTATAAGATGATCAGATAAAATGTTATCAGCTAATTAATACATAAGGAGGACCTATGTTCTGCTGAAGGAGGACTGTTAACAGTAATTTTCAATATCAAACCAAAATTATTTATTAATTTGATTCCATGGTTTTTACTTTACTTTTTTAATGATCAGGCATACAAATTAGGGGGAGGGGGGGAATCTATTCTAGCAAATGAAATATCTTCTACCTGCCTCTATTCAATAGAAAAGGTAATGGCATAGAATAATTTTTTTCTGATGGCTTTTTTGATAGGTTCCTGATGATGGCCAGACATAGTATGTTAGAGATCCTGGGTCTAAGTGGACAGCTGCTTGAAATGTTGCAGAGATTGCAGCCAAGATTTGATTGGCTGGAAAGCTGTCTCTGATCCTGTAACTCTCTGCCTTACAGTGTGATGGCTGACTGCCCTGCGAAGGTCATGTTGAGCAAAAGGAGCTTGAAACCTGCCTTGGTTTAGAAAAATGTCACTTTTACCTTTTGAAATATTTATAATTTCAATGCTAGGAACTTGCTTTGCTTTCAGCGGAATCTGGTGATATAAATGCCTGCTGTGATGTATGTACAGAAAAGTAACAGTATGTATTTCCTAAACTTTTTCTTTAACCTTAAAAATTGACAACTCTGATAGGGAAATATTTGATGTATTTTTTCTTAGTACATTTCCAGATGCTGAGAAATAATTACTGGCTATTTATGACTGGCATTGCTTGTAGATAGCTGGAACTAGAAAAGGTTTTACAAGTCAGTGAAATAGGCTGCACAATCTCATTGCTGCAACTGCCAGGAAATACGATTGTTTAGCAACTAATGGGGAATTCCAATGCTCATTCTCTATAGGGCATTCAGATTAGACACCTCCTTCCAAAGTAAATTCAGACTGAATATCTGTGATGCTATAGGCAAAAAAACCTCATGTGTATTCATATAGTTATCCTTGCACAACAATATCCAGTGTATTTTTGATTACAAGTGGAGATGGACTGTAATTTTTCAATGTGTACTCAATCTATAGAACAGATAACTTGAAGCTTTAGAGGACTGTTAAACTGAAAATCAACTGATAGTTTGTTGGAAGGAAAGCAATTTCCTTCCCTTCAAGGTAAAGGACTTGAGGAAGCAAATGCAAAGACTATGATTCCTAAAGAAGATAATGTATCAAGTACTTAAACTTAGGTTCCACTGAACTGATGAAATGCTGAGTGCTGAATTGATGAAATACTAGATTTGGTTTAAGATAAACTTCTCACTGGATTAAGATCTTCCCTTTCATATTGCTTTGCTTGAATTGTGAATGGTGCACAGTTTGGGTCTAAAAGACGCTGTATCAACTTCTGTTGTTCAGTTGTTCTGTACTTAGAAAGACAGGGAGGAATGAAAATTTGTTTGTAGAACAACTCTGGAGATCAGTTTACCCTTTCTCCTCTGTATAAAACCATTCTCTTTCAAAGATAGCCTTTTCCTTAACATCAATGCTTGAATATTCCAATACTAAGTTCTGTTGCCTCCATCAGTATGAAAGCTTTAAGAAAGAAATGTGTGTAGGGTGCTGTAATATGGTTCAGTTAATGCTTGAAGCCTAGAATGCAGTCATTTTTCTGAAGTAAGAAAGTTTGATAATTTGTTTATTTTTTTTTCTTAATGTCCTGGACATAAGCTATTAAACAAATGAAATTGTTTCTGTAGTTTTTGAGTACTCAGAGTTAACTAAATACATTTTAGCCTTCTATGCAGTTAAGATGCTTTTATTTTGTGTACAGTCTTGGAAATACTGAGATGATACTTTATTATATGGGGCTTGTTATACGGTGTGTTCTTGGACAAATTATAGTTTAAATACTGCCACAGCTGACTTCATATCTTTTAGTAATAACTTCCTCTAAGCCAATTTATTCAGTTGTATTACGAGCAACCATAAATATTAACTGCTGAACATTACTTCTAGGAATCTTTCAATGAACTATGCATATGCTGACAAAGTGAATTCTGCTTACACTTGAAAAATACTTATTTCTAATCTAATTGGTGAAGTTGGAAGAGAAAACATAGGTCTTGACCTGTGCGGAGTATATTGTGGACATGAATATTTTTGCATGTAATAACCAGAGCCTTGGTTTTTGTTTGTTTTTTGTTTTGTTTTGTTCAGCCTGTTAGCAAAGGCAAAAACAAGGGAATGGCAAATGATGAGGTTTAATATGATAATTAACCTTACTATCACTGTATTTTCTAGGAAAATTATGTTAGGCTATATTCATGAATGTATCATTAGGTTTTGTGCATTCAGCTGCTCCTGGAAGTGCAATTGAATAAAATTTTGCTTTAAACAAATGCACGTATATTTGCTCATCTGAGAGAAGACCTTAGTGCTGCTGTCAACTGACTACCTGTTGATTAGTTAGAAATTCTTCTCAGACATGCACAGCAAAGTGATGAGACGCAGTTGTCAAAATTGTAACAAGGGGCACTTGACCAGATATACAGAAAAAACCAGAACAAAACAAGAAAGCAGATTTAGAATGGCTAAGTCATTTGCCAGAGAATATGAAACCTCCATCCTTGAAGGTATTTAAAACTTGACTACTTGAGCACCCTGATCTACTTTCACAATTGCATATTTTGACCAGCAGTTGAAGTAGATAACTCCCAGAGATCTCGTCCAACCCGAATTACACTGTTTGTCTTCAGTAAATAGGATTTCAGTAATGGAACATTTAAAATATGAGCCATAGTAGCTATACTATGCTCTGCATTACCTGTTAGTGTTCACAATAGGCATTATGATGTATTTAATTTGTTTTATAGCACTGGAGTTTCTAAAGACCTCTTCTTCTGTACATGTGGTTGTGGTATTTGTTTTATAGCACTTTCTGAAAGATCCAGTCATGTGTTGGAAGTCTGTTGTGTTAATAGCTGAATGTACAGTGAGTGGTAAGATTGCATTTGGGTTTTGTAACTAGATTGTAAACTCTCTAAAGGAGAAACAATGAATAGAGTCAGGCAGATGCGTGTGGTGAAACAATCAGTGGAGTGGGTGGCAGTCTGCACGCAGAGGGCTGAACACCGGGTGATGTTTAACGTACTATAGTAAAAGTGAACTGCTTTGCAAATGTATGTGGAGAGCAGTTCCCAAGTGAGAAGAAGAGCCTGGAAAAGTACACAAGTAATTGTTTGCTCAGTTGTTAAATTTTCAATTAAGTCTGACCAGATTCATTCATAAGGGGCAGGATTAACATTTTGACTGTATATTGGGGAGAAATGTGTCAGGAATAAAGTAAAAAAGATGCCTAAAATGAAGGGGGAAAGAAATTGCAGAAAACTGAAAGCAAAGAGAGGGGTTACCCACACATTTTAGTGTTCATGGCTGTAATGTAATGACTTTATGTATCACAGTCTCACAGTGTGTCAGGGGTTGAAAGGGACCTTAGAGATCTTCGAGTTCAACCCCCCCTGCCAGAGCAGGATCCTGTAATCTATAATCTAGCACAGATCACACAGGAACACATCCAGGCGAGTTTTGAAAATCAGCAGAGAAGAAGACTCCACAACTTCTCTGGGGTGTCCGTTCCAGTGCTCTGTGACCCTTACAGTAAAGAAGTTCCTCCTCATGTTAAGGTGGAAGACTCTACAAGAATATTTTCAGGTCTGTTTATGAAATAAATGAAGTTGATTTGAACTTGACCTGTGTCATCTGCCAGTATGGGACAGAATGATCTAGCCTGCTACTATCTGGCTACTCAGCTCAGAATTTCCCTGATAGTGTAGTTATCTTCTTTTATGGCTACTTTGTCAATTGTAAAAAATTGATATATAACTAGAAATTTGGAATAGGGGAAAAAGGTAGAAGAAAGAACTTTAAAATTATAGTTCATTTAAAACAACGATCTGTAGCATAATGCCATTCAGGATTTCAGTAATTAATAGTGCATATCTTAAGGCAGAAAAGAGATACATAGTGAGCATATTTCTTGTGTTCTGTGTTGGTTTATATGTTTGCTTTAAGGGACAAGTTAGTGGCATTCTCAGAACAATATCTTTGAAGTTTCAAGAACTAGGGCAACTGTAATGAGAGAAGTGTGGTCTTGACACATAAAGGGAAGTATATTGTCAGCAAGCAAAAGATAATAGCATCCTGTACACCCAGAAGGCCTGCTGTGATGTTTGCATCTGCTTAAGATCCCCTTTGCCCTCAGAACAGTCTATTTTTAAACTGGTGCTGAGTTTGACCTTAGTGAAGAGATACTGTTGGAAGATTTTCAAATGTGTGATCATGCACAGTGTGTTCCTCAGTCCTATAGGGCACTGACAGTAGTATTTTTTTCTACAGCAAATTTGTATTAGTTTGCACTTCCTTTGAGTTCAAAGGCTCCTCTGTTTAACATTAAAGGGGAAAATTTGATTACAAATTATGTTCTGTATCCTTAATTGATAATAGCTTACCTGAATCCATGAAACAGAATTAGAGACTTAGCTTCATTGTTCCAAACAGCTTACGATGAGATGGCTCCAGATTTCTGCTTAAAATAGGAATAGCTTCCACGGAACGTTAAATGGTGACTTTGTTGTTAACTACATTTTCGTCTGTGAGCTCTGATTTCATTGTAAAACTTGTCAAGAATATAGATTGTTCTAGGTCAATATAACCACTACTTCATAGGAACAGTGTGCACACCTTTGAGAATTGAAGAGGGACATTGGTACAGTTAACATATGCTTATTGTAACATATTATAAATACCTTACAATTTCCTGGCTTTTCAAGAGCAATAATCTTTCATGGGCCTCTTGTGACCCTCTAAGATAATGTTAGACCTCTAAGTTATCCCATGATATCCAGACTGTAATATTGAATGTTAGTTAGATTTTTAAGTTAGTTGCCTTAACACTTGTCACCCTTACAGCATGAAACCTTGTGCTTTCCAGTGGTCAGACAGTGTTGTCTGTGCATCAGCAGGGCTGCAGTGCTAACTGCTTAACTGAGAGAGAGGGCACCTCATTCTATATGTTTTGAAACTGGCAATGATGGGAAGGTGAGATGCTGGGATGAGTCTTTACTGGGAGAAATTTATGATGTGAAGAAGTATTAAAAAACATTAAGTTAAACCCAATTTAGCAAAACAAAGGACCTCAGAATGTCTGAACCAAATTTAGCAGAAGTGCAGCTTAATATCTGAAACACTGTCTAGATGCTTCTTAGTTCTGATAACTGAAACAGTTGAGCATATTCATGTTCCTCCCCTTTATTTTCCTTTTTATCTGTCCTTTTTGAGGCATTATATCAGTATTTATCTTTGAGAGGGTTTTGAGTACCTGGCCTTCCAGTTTTATTCTTCTGGTCAGTTCCCATTTGTAATCCTGTGGCCAATTCTGATGCTGAAGTGATTACAGAGTTTGTGAATGCATAAAACGGGGTGAGTTTTATGTAAGTGTTTACAAAGTGTAATAGTTGATTCTTTGTTGTGTTACCTTAAAACTGGAGGATTGTTGTCCTGCTGCTGTTTTTCCATTTGTCCAATTCTAAATAGTTTCCACTTTTCTCCTTTATTAACACTTAACAGGTTTTGTGTGTGTGTGTTTTTATGTATGTTTTAATTGGCTTTTACCTGTGGTTAATGAACAAATATAACGTAATGTATATCTCTCGTCCATATGTGAATGAATTGACACATTTGAAAATACTTGGAGCTTGCAAAGACACTAACAGTTGTGTTTAGGGTTTCAGTGGTATTAACTATGTGCAAGGCAACTCAGCAGGGTTTTCCAGTTCACAAGATTTGCTAATGCAGCAGCAGTTAACCACCAAGGGAAATTTAAGTTTGAAGGGACTCTTCATGTCCTGATTTGTAAAAGCCCTCCTGGGCTGTTCTAGAAATTTCTGCTGGCAACTACATTTAGGTCTACTGTGTGGCTTATTTCCATTTCTCTGTGCAGCTGCATACTGTTTGCTGAAATTCATGAGGTATCACGTGGCAGCAATGAGTACATTGTCTAGATGGTATTCAGAGAACTTTGGTCTTACTAGCACAAAGCATTACTTCAGGCTAGAGATAATCCATTTTGATATTACTACCAGTTAAACTTCTGCTTTATAATATGTTAATAGTAATATGACTGATATTGGAATAGGCTCAGGAAAGATTCTACTATTTTTCTCTTTGTCTTAATACTTGCAGTTGACAAAGTGAATAAATAAAACATGTTTATATTGCATTTGTCATGAGCTTTATCTGCACAAAGATAAAAGTACAATTTTTAATGTTATCTCACTTTTATGTGAAGATAACCTTCTTCTTATGTGAAGAACCCTTTTTAAAACATGTACTTAGAGCACAACAGGTTTATGATTTCTGTATTTGTATATTCCTGATAGGTCTCCTATGTGTTTTCTAAGAATAAACAGGTTTGATCCAAGTACAAAAGGTGAGCAAATGTAGACTAGTATGAATAGCTGATATTCAAAATTATCTTAAATTTAGGAAGAAAATTAGCTACAGTGGGAATTTGTGAGCTGCAGTAGCAAAATTATTAATGGATGTAAATTGGTGAGATTATATATTTTTTAAAAAGTATGATATACATACGTATAATGGATTTGCATAATAATTTAATAATGCTTATTATGCATGTATAATATTTGTAGACTAATTTCAGATTACATAATCCATTTGGGAAATACTAATTATGGACACAGAGGTTGGCATGCAGTAGTAGAATAACTGCAGCATATCACTCACAGCCATTGCTAAAGTTCTTAAATGTGTATGCTCTGTATGAAAGACAGTCATGTTTTTACTTTACCTGAGTGACTTGGAACAAAAGGAGTAGTTGGTGCTGCTGAGATCCCAGACTGTGAAAGGACTTGTAATCCGTGTTGTCATAATTCTGTAGAGCATATGAGGTTCATATTGCCTGTGAGAAGAGAGACTGTAATCTTCTTCTAACCTACAGCCCAGAAGAATACTCTCAACCTTTTCTCCTTAGGGTCCAAATCCAATATATATTTTAAACCAGTTCAGAAAATTAGAAGATTTAAATAATAACAAAAGGGAAAATGTTAAATGTATTTATTTTACAGTTTATTAAAAAGTGAAAAAGATAAGAAATGGCATTTACATTCTTTTAATGTTTTAATTTATAGATGTGTTTATAGTCTATATTATATTTGTAATTTTTAGATCCTAGAATGACAGTGTTCTGTTTGAAAATGAAACCCTCGTTCATCAGATTACATAGAGTGTGCATGCGGTAGCTGAATGTCTTCTCTGTAGAATGGTAAAGCCCTAGTTGGATATGGGAAATATTCAGTGTCTTAGTAATGAATAGGAAATATATATGAGGTTTTTTTTTAATTTAGGGCCCGTTTGAAAGAAAAATAATCAATCTGACTTGTGTATTTACAGGAAAATGAGATCTCCTTCTAAAGTATTCTGACTGTCCTTGGATTGTTATATTCAGGAGAATACTAATAAGCTGAAGGGATTTTATAACACTGTAACTAATGCAATTATGAGTTTCATAGAGAGGGATACTAAAGAAATCCATATTTAGCTTTTTTTTTTTTTTCCAGGTTGTTTTTGGTGGGGTGGTCTTTTTTTTTTGGTTGGGTTTTTTTTTGTGCTTAAATTGTATCTGTATCCAAGGTCCTATGCAGTTACAGATGGTGTGCTACTGGAAAATGAACAGCTTTTCAGCCCCTGCTCCATCTGAGTGAGTGTGTAAATTTTGGGATGTCAGTCATGCCACTTCTTAAATCAGTCCTAATAAACACATACAAAAACTTCAGAGACAAAACAAGGAAGCTGAGAACAGACCTGTGGTGAGAAAAAAGTTATATGGTTGGCACATCATGAGATTATTTTCTTTGTTAATCCTACCTGCATTTTGGTGGATTCTTTATTCTGTAGAGAAGTTGTGACATCTTCATTTTACTTCTGATTCGGTTTTGTTTTCTTTCGTTTTATTATTGCAGACTTCCTTAAACAGGTTACATTAATGCTTACTTTTTTCAGTGCTTGGAACAGACTGGTTCATCTGTTAAAGTCTGGCCAGCAAGCAGATCTAGCCCCTCTCTTAGTAGCATCTTCTGACTTTGTTTTTATCATTTGAAGAGTCTCTAGTGAAACCTTATGGATGAAGCCTCTAGGCTATTATTTATTCTTATTTCTATTCTGTCATGCCTAAGGATACCGATTTTGGACAAGAGCATAATTGTTCAAGAAACTCCACATAAATATATTTGTTGCTTCAAGGGGGGGTATCTGAATTAAGTATACTCCAATTATCTCTATTGTTTTAATAATTAGGTATGTGGCAGGACCAGAGGGAATGGATGCAGGCTGCACCAGGGGAGGTTTAAGCTGGATATTAGGAAACACTTCTTCACTGAACGGCTTACCAAACATTGGAACAGTCTGCCCAGGGCAGTGGTGGAGTTGCCATCTCTGGAGGCATTTAAATGGTGTGTGGACCTGGTGCTCAGGGACATGGTTTAGTGGTGAGCTTGCAGTGTGGAGTGGAAGGTTGGACTAGATGATCTTGAAGGTCTCTTCCAACCAAAGTGTGATTCTGTGATTCCTTATCATAAATCAAGCCTACTCATCAGGATTTCTGTTTAGTCAATGGAGAAAAATGAGCACTTCATTTTTTATCAATTATCCTTATACATTTTATTTTAACTCATGGGTCAAACAAATGCCCTGGATTTTAATTTACATTCAAAATGTATTTCTATATGAAACTTCCACTGCTGTCCCTAAACTAGACAATGAAATAGTAATGAAATTATTTGAATTGTTTCACCATACAGTTGTAAGGATTATTTATATGTAATTTACTAAAGCTCAGAAAATACATTTCCCATGTTATATCTTAAACACTGTACATATCTTGGAGCCTTCTTCTATGATGTTGTAATAGTGACCAACAAAGGGTCTTCAATGTTACTGTCAAATTTTCATCCTGTTGTGATAAAGTATCTGTTAATGAGTTATACTTGCAGGTAATTAAATAATACTGGGGATCTTCCTTACTGTTCCTGTATTTACATAAATATTTTCTCCCCCCCCTGCCCCCTTCCTTCCTCTGTCTGTTAAACACACAGAAGAAAAAAGGTCACAATTTAATGAATGACCCCTTGGATCACAGATGCTGACAAAATGAAGCCTGAAAATTTTAAATTGGCTGGCTGCTGTTATCCTAACAGAGCCCATTAAAGTCACACAAGAGAGCATAACTTATTATGTAGTGAAACTGTGACTTTTTCTTAGTTTCTTTGTAAACATGACAAAATTTATGGATGGCATTAGGGATACTAAGTTGACAGAATTAAAACCACTGTTTATGGATACAGTTCAGTAACTTGATTTAATTAGATTCTCACCACATTGATCTAAGAGGATTTTCAAGCAGTATTTTATGACAGGGGTTTAAAAGAGAATGCTTAAGTTCTCTCACAGGTGATGTATTGAAAGAAATCTTCTCATTTAAATACATAATATATCTAACCAAATACTTACTGTTGAGGCTCTTGCACTTTGAAACAGTACACAGTGTTTTGTACAGGGGCTTTTAGGCCACTGTAAAATCCCAAACTGCATTTTTGAGTAGTAGTAGACTATATTAACACTGGTTGTATTAGTATAATAGTGAGAGATTCAGCTCTACTTAAACAGGCACATTAGAAGTTGGACATCAAAATCCAGGCTCCATTGATGGTATTGACTATAATGGGAACTTCATATCCTTAGTTCCTTTACTGTTACTTACATTTAACGTGGTGCATTGCACTGTTGCCAAAGTGTGTGAGGTTATTAGGATGATCAATTATCTCTGAATCTGTCAGAGCATATAATGCCTTCAATTCCTCCTTCTTTCCTGTTTTGGTTTGTTTTGTTTGTTGTAGTTTGGTTTTTTGTTTGTTGGGTTTTTTCCTGTTCCTTTCCTTTCTCAGGCTACCTGTTCACATTAATAACCAGCCTGGTTGTAAATCTACTAAGCACTGTATTGTAACTCTTTCCTACTTGATAAGCTTTACTGAGAATGACAGCCCATAGTAATCTCTGAGATTTTTTAAGCTAAAGCTTTTGGACATTTATATAGGGTAGGCTATTGGAAAGTGCGGTATAGACCTGTGAAGTGAATGTAAGGAATGATAAATTGATGCAAGAATGCTGAAAAATCTTCATGGAGTTACTGATGTGAATTTATGGAGATGTCAGTGTTACATAAGAGCTTGTGTTCCATTAAATAAGGTAAATGGTTTTAAGAACATTGTGTTGTGTGACTCTTAAAAGTACCTGACAGAGATTTTACTTGAAAAAAACCAATGTTCCCAAGAAATAGCTTCCATCACATGTAAAAAAAAAAGTTTGTGTTTCATTTTACTCTTCACTAGAATGAGATTATAACATTAAGGGTAAAAATTCATAACACTTTTAAAACACAAAAGGGCTTTGATTGTTATTAAGCATGAAAGGTTTAAAAGGAGCAGCACCTTCAGCGAGGAACACATATGTGAAAGCTGACCTACCCCAATGTATTGCATACCAAAGTAAATCTGGAAGTGCAGTCCACTGCTGAGGGGTCTAGTAAAAAGGTAGATGAGAGATCTTTTAAACCACAGATCTGTAAATTAAATTTCTGGCAGAGCAATTGCCGAAATAAGGTGGACAGTCAGAAATGGGCTTTGGAGTTTATAAGTCCAATGAAATCTAAGGCTACTTATTGGAAATCTCTGACAAAGAAAACATCTGTTTCCAAAGCTAACAGAAGGTAGCAAGCATCACGTGCTTTCTCTATCTGTGGTCAATTCACCTTGTAGTTCCTCAGAACTGACAGTGGTTGGTATGCTTCTTTCCATTAATATAGTCCCTGAATCTATCCATCTTTTTAAAAATAAAAAAAATTCAAGGACAGATGGATCTATAAACTGGTAAATGTTACCTCTTTATACAAATTCCTGTGGCAATAAACTGTAAAAAGGATCAGGTATTTTTTGTTCATCCAGAGAATATCACAAATTGATGCGTCTGAGTATTAGGTTTGAAATTTGGATTTCAGATTTAGTTGAAAATTGTGCTGGTGTTGCATATCTCAGTAGGTCTTCATATTAAATCCATGTTGGGAGGTATGAGAGTCAGAGCATCAGTTAGAACTGAACAATCTCTCCAGAGTCACTTTTCTCGAACATAAGAACTTGCCAGTTATGTGAAGAATGTGTATTTTTTGCTCAAACTCACCTTCCTTTGCATAGGTACTGTAGCCAAATGAGAAATAATCAAAGATGATTGCCAGTTTCTGTAGTTTCTGTAGTTTCTGTGCTGTAGAGTTCTGACATAAACATTAAGTGCTTCCCAGTCACAGGACAAGGGGCAATGAGCATAAACTAGAGCACAGGACGTTCCACCTCAACATGAGGAAAAACTTCTTTACTGTGAGGGTGACGGAGCCCTGGAACAGTCTGCCCAGGGAGATTGTGGAGTCTCCTTCTCTAGAGAAATTCACATCCCACCTGGATGCGATTCTATGCGACCTGCTTGAGGTGAACCTGCTTTAGCAGGGGGGATGGACTAGATGATCCCCAGAAGTCCCTTCCAACCCCTACCATTCTGTTGATTCTCTGAACAACATCTCTTCCGTTATCGTTTGATCTGAGCTACATGGTTTGTGTTAAATTTATATCTTAGTTATGTTAAGATGTAGTTGAAGTAATAGTTCTGAAAGAGGAAAATGAATGCCATGATACCATGATACTTCATATCCATGATTATTTAGTGATGGTGCTTGTAGAATGAGGTATATTTATTTCATTTTTAGCTACTTTTGCTGTTTTTTTATATACTCACAACTTGTATCAATGACGACCGTCATTGTGACATCTACGCAAAATAAGAAAGCAGGAGGAAGGTTCTTGTACTTTGAAAACTGAACTTCACTGATGTTTTATGGTGACAAATGTGCTTGTAGCTAGATGTAACGGATTTTCATAGGGCTTTTCCTTATGATAGTTCAAATTCTGCTATCAAACCTCAAAGCTTGTTATGAATCCTAGAAAAAGTACTTCTTCCCAAGTGACAGATCAAAAAAACTCTTAAGACCTTCACACCTGTGCTGCTCTTTTTTTTTTTCCTCCTCATACTAGTAATTTACAATGTATTTAATACTTCTGTTTGTTGTATACAGAATCCTGTTGCAATACCTTTCTGCTGTGTTTTAAAATTAGTGGAAACAGAAATGATACAGGGTGAGGAGCAAGATATATCGAAGAAAATGGTACTTTTTAGAATTAAGTAAATCTTGTTTTTGTGCTTTTTCATCACTCATTGGATTCCTCCTTTGTTTTTTAGACATTGTTGGTTTAACATTAGAAATTTGTAGCTTCTCAAATATTTTACTTTAACAGATGAAAGAATGTCATGACAATATTGAAGGCTGTGGTGCACAATGGGAGCAAAGATTTTGTTTTACTAAATATACCAAACTCTGAACAACGCTGACGTAATCGCTTGTCTACTTTCTAGCTCAGTGATAAAAATAACCCAGCAAAACTTCCGTCTATGAAAGGATTATTCTAGGGAACATGCTTTACAAACAATAAAATATATCCTGTGTTACTACATTTGACAGAACAGAAGACATTCAGTATTCTTATCCTGTATTTACAATGAAGTGATGCTCTTTCTCTATTACTAGAATTCAGAGATTATTTTCTTTGAATGACATAAACCCTCATTCCTTAAGGAATTTCATGGTACATTTAAAAAAAATACTTTCTTTTTATAGTGTTCTTCATACTAAAATAAATAATAGTGTCTCTGAGGCACGATGGAAGATACATGGCCAGAGCTTCTACTGTAAAGAAAACTGGTGCAGTTTGAAGGCATTATACAGTAAAACAGAACTAATCTAAGAAAACACAGCTATAGTGTTGCTGAATGTTTTCACTTTCAGGCATTTTACAGAATGCTGATGTAGCCAATAAAAGGGCACATTCATCAAAATGCGTAATTTAATTTTTAGAAAAAAACCACAGCAGTTTAAGCATACAGTACTCAGATTTCACATGAAGGTGAAAAAACCCCTTAGGACATTTAAAATTTATGAGGAGTCTTGTGATTTCATTCATTATGTTGACAATATGCACAGCTTCTTTTGAAAATGGATTGGACCAAAAAAGGTGAACAGACGTGGTCGTAATAGCTCTTCCCATAGAGTGCGCTGAATTATGAGAGTTACTCTGGTTATACGTTACCCAGGAGGACTGTTTAATGTTCTTGGTTATAGAGATCTGCAAATTTTTAGCTGTGGGCTTCTATCCATATTGAGCTGTAAATTTATAGTTGATATATTGCTTTCTAGGTAGACAACTCGTACTCTTGATAGAATTAAGGACAAGAATTGATTTCCTGCTACTTAAGATATGTTTCGGTTTAAAGTATAACAAATGGAAACTGGAGTCTCTATACGAAAGAGAGGTGTGTTGTAAATATTGCATATAGCAAAAAAAGACTTTTTATAATTAAAAATTAGCATATAGATATTGAAAGATGCCTTCTGAATGAAAATACTATCTATAATCTTTTTACCATTTTAATTTTGATAGACAGAAATATTTCTGCTAACATCTTTGACTGTAGTGGCTACATCTCTATTCTGACAATATACCATACTATCAGAATATAGTTTTAGCTTACCTTTATCTTCTATTAAATACTGTGGTGAACATTATATGAGTTAGCAGTCTTGTATGCTCATAAGTACCATAATCAAAAAACTCTTTATAGGAAGAAAAAAAAAACCCAGGGTGGGAGGGGAAGTGATGGCTGCTTATCAACTATGTACCAGCAAGGGTCTTCATAAAATTTGGAAGCAGGCTGATTCACTAAGATGCAGAGCAAAAACTTTTACAAACTGAAGCTGTTTTTTTCTAATCAGCACTTAAGCTGCCAAGGAAATATGCTTAATTTCACTTCCACCCTGTGGAAAGCACTGCTGGTTTAGCGTTTTCACGATATTCATAGAGCAAGTAGAGGAGGTAAGAAAGTGCCTCTGCTGGCAGAATAAGGAAAATTTTGCTGTGTTATTTCTACTTAATTTATATTTGGAGTTACATCCTGGTTCAGAATTAAATAAACCTCAGTCTCCCCTTCCCCCCTCTCTCCCTATGCACTCTGTTTTGTTTTGTTTTGTTTTCCTTGCCCCTTCCTCTTTTTCTGTGTTGTTTTTGCAGTGAAGAATGTGTTGTGTAAAGTTTAATGGGCTTGGATCATTCCTCATCAGAGAGAGATTTATTCTGGAGGATTTCAAGCTATGTTTCTCCTTTAGAACTATTTACTATAAACTTTTTTTAGTTGACATGAAATAATGTCTATCCTTCTTGAGGACAAAGGAAACAATTTTCTGTAAATACTGTTTCCCCATTGTAACCTGATTTTGTGTCAAAGCTTGTTGCTGTCTAGAAGAAACACCCCATCCATCTAGTTTTTAATTTCCATGTGAATTTTTTATTTTATTAGTTACTGTGTACATGTATAGCTGAATTTGTATATTTATTCTGAAGTAAAAGAAACAAAGATCTTTGCACAAAAATATCTTTGAAAATGAAAGTGTATGACTATTTCTCACCAAATATTCTTGCTCAAAATACTGTAAACAATCGCGAAAATATGTAGCAGGAAACAGGGTGTGTTGCAATTGATTTTGTTTATAAATGTCCAGAAACAAAACAGGAAAGGGAATTTTCAGGAATGCAGAACTAAGAAATCAATGTGCATGGATAAAATTTCTGAGGAATTAAATAGTCACA
>JANHFZ010001893.1:56650-101814 GCA_027560215.1 Halcyon smyrnensis | reverse complement strand
AATATGCTGATGGGGCACTCTGCACAAACTTCTGCAACATGGGTCGCTGGCATGGGATTGCATCAGGGTTCACTACTTGCCTGTCACCATAAATCACCTGTAGTACAGCTAATTCTCTCAGGTACTTAATACCTTTTTCCATGGTGGTACATTTGCTTGGGCAACATTCGATGTCCTCCTTATAGGGGGGCCTGGAATTTACAGCTGACAAGAGTCTTCTCCAGACACTGATGGAGTTGCACTTTCTTGCAAGCTCTTGGTCAACGCCTCCATCTCTGGCCAGGAATCCCAGCTGCCTGGCTTGTCTGCCATCCAATTTGATGGTGCGGGCACCAGTATCCCAGCATCGGAGTAGCCAAATGGTCAGTGGCTCACCTTCTTTACGGCCATAGTCCTTTCTCAGATTTTTCAGATCCTTCATAGATAAAAATTTGGTGGTAACCTCTGTATCTGATTACTCCACATCTGATGCATTTGCTTTAGAAGGACCAGCTCCATTGTCATCTGACCACACTGGGCAATCTGTTTTTGTTAGGTGTTTTTTTCCAATTGCAGGGACATCAGGCTCCACATCTGGTTCTGACTCAGATTCATCTTGTAAAGGGCCATCTCCTTGCTCTGTTGCCAGACTTGTCTCTGTTGTTTGTTTTCTTTTCTTCACAGGAGCAACTTGTGCAGGTGCAGGTTGAGTGGGAGCGGCCACAATGGCTGTTGGTGTAGCTACTGGCTTTGCTGCTGGAGTTGGAACAGTTTCAGTGCTTGTTGTGGGAGTTGGAGAAGCAGCAGCGCTTGTTTTGAGAACTGGAGGAGCAGCAGCAGAGCTTTTGGGGGGAGCTTGTGGAGTATCAGAAGCTGCAGTGCTTGCATTTGAAGCAGCAGCAGGGCTCGTAAGGGGGGCCTGTGGAGACTGAGTAGCCGTGGTGCTTGGGTTTGGAGCAGCAGCAGCAGCAGGGCTCATTGGGGTGGCCTGTGGAGACTGAGGAGTCGCGGCATATTTCCTGCGTACAGAGCGTGTGACAGAACATCGCAGGGAAGCGGCACGCACTCTTATGTTTTTTGGTGGCTACCTGACGTGTATTACTGCACTGATGACTAATCTGATGCCACACAGTGAAGATATTAGAAAATAATAACAATAATATGATCTTTTGGTAATAACCATGCCCAGAATTCTCACAATTTAATGAAGTTCCAAAATCTGGTAGAGTCAGATTAGCATAGTGGGGAGCGGTATAAAGATAAAAGCAAAGTTATTCCTTGGAAAGAAATCCACTATGTAATGCCAGTAGTAGAGAGATGTACTTGCTGCCCAATTCAGTGCAACATAAATCAGAGATAAACACCACAGGAAAGCAGAGGCTTTTGCCCAGCGCCCAAACCCAAGAGCTTTCAGATAAACAGTGAGAACAAGCAAACAGTAACATAACACGTATGGCACATAAGGGAAAAGTATAGCATTTAACTCCGAAAGAAATGCTAAAAAGACACGAACAGACACTGCTCTCAGAAGCGACATCATTTTAGGCAGTCTGGTTTAGTTTCCAATTCTTAAAGATGCTCGAGGAAAAAAAAAATAAAGGTGATACTCTCTGAAGTGAACAAACCAGAATTTAAAATATTTGGGCAATATATCAGAGCTCTGATCGTGCCCCATGTTGGGCGCCAATAAATCTGTCACGGTTTAGAGTCAGGGCAGCCCCTTGAACCTATAACAGACACTCTCTGTTAATCCCCCTCCCCAAAGGGAAGGAGAAAGAGAATAAGGGAGAAAGACTTAGCGATTAGAAAAGGAATCTAGAACAGATTTAATGAAAATGAAATTAATAATAATAAAAATGGAATGTATACAAATATATACAAAAAACAGTATCGAACCCAACCCCCCTGATGGTAATTACATCACTGTCACCACTGATGTTGTGGAGATAGCACGGGGGGAGTCCCAGACTGGGCCCCACAGCAGATGGGAGCTGTGTTCAGGAGCTGGATTCTGGTGCGGGTTCAGGAACACACAGATTGGGATCAAAGGCAGAATGGACAGGGTCCTCCTTGGGTGCTCCAAGGAAGGAACTGAAAGAAGACCTGAGCCAAGCCAAGCAAAGCTGGCAAATCAGGTCAAGAGGGGAGAAGAGCCACAGACACCCTTCAGATCTCTCAGCTCTCTACCGAATATGATGTATATGGAATAGAATACCTCGTTGTTCAGTTTATGGTCACTTGTCCTGTCTGATCCTCCTTGCAGGTGCAGCCTTTCACTTTTCTGCACATACCCCCCCTCCCCACCCCACCCCCAATGTGATACACAAGATCCAGCAGTGGCCTTGGTCTGCATACCAATCCTTGGTAGTAACTCTAAACATGGGGTGCTATCACTGCTGGAAGCAGACACTGTCTGTGAGAACAGGCTGCAAACTTCAGACAGTGAGGTTAGTTAGAAGAACTGAGATGAAAAGTAAAATTACTGAACACAGTTAGTTCTGTTCTCATTCAAACCAGGACATATATGCATCTGAATTAGTTTATTATAATGTGACTTTTATTGCGTGGTGAAATAAGTGCTTTTTGCATACAACTCATCTGACCTGTTTTAGTAATGATCATACCTCAGAAAGAAAGGGCTTGTGCCTTGTGTGTAATTACATTTACTGGTAAATGCATAGATCCTGGAAATTCAGTCACTACATAATCATTTTATTTTCATTAAGTTTGAAAGGTGGCATTCCTATGTCTAAGTATTCATAGTTTGCCCGAACAGGACACACACACAGATAGGAAAGAAAAAGGAGTTACTTATTATTTTTTGTAAAAACACTTGCCTATAGAGGGAAATTTCACTTTCTTCTCAGGCTCAGCAGAAAGGAACTGAGTCTAGAGCTGATGCATTCTAGGTAAATAACGCAACAACATGCTGTGTAGTACCATTTTATGTGTGTGTCCTTGTAACTGTTTCAATGCAGCCAAACTGGACAGATAAGACCAGAGAGAGACAATTCTTATGTAAGTTCAAAGCGAAATCCTCATCTCAAAGATTTTCACTTATTTTTTCCCTTAGTCTTGCAAAGCAACATAAATGCTTTCAATTTTATTTCCTAGTAGTGTTAAATAGCTTTAGAAACCTGAAGTATTCTATGTAAGAAAAAACATTAATGCTTGGTAGTAGTATTTATATAGAAGATGTTGTCTACAGTTATATACAAAACCTGTAATGATCTTATAATATCATGATTATTATAGTGTAATTTTGCATTAGTCAGAAAAATAACAGTATTGTTGTACAATCATTATTGTATCTGCTTTGTTACTAACAGATTAAAATGACATCTCAGGTGAAGAAAAATCCTCACCATTAAAAATCTATGATCTAAACAGAATGTGGATAAGAAAAGTAAACTGAAATGGCCACAAAAATTTCAGGAAAATTTCCGCTGTAGAACATGTTGATTACATTTCAAGTAGCATAAAAATAAGATATAAGCAAAAGTTAATAATTACCTGAAAAATTTTTGTCATGGAAATTAGGGACAGAGTCCCCACTGTTTATTCTCAGTCTTTGTGTGACCTCCCACAGGTATCAGTGGCTAAAAGAAAAATTCAGTCCCAAGCTTTTGTTAGAGTCTTCTGACAATTTCCCTCTTTCATGTGAACAGAACAGATTCATAGCACTATGTTGTTCTTCCTGCATATGTAAAAATGCCAGAGCTGGCAATGAGAGTTCTTTGCAAGGAAGAAGGGCAGAATAGATAATAAGTGCTTCATTGTGAAGACAGGAGAGGAGAATTTAGTTTTAATGATCCAATTACTTTCTGCTAGACTGCTAAAAATTGCTACACCGAATAAACTAATTCAATGGATGCTTTCCCTGCTGTTTTTTGTTTGTTTGTTTGTTTTTCTTTTTTTCTTTTAATAACTTGAATGACTTTTATGAAACATTTTTTACAGAGACTCTGTAGGGCAATTACGGTGGCTTAGTAAATTCTTTATTTCCCACTGGATATTGTAATTCATAACAAACTAATTAATATTTTATCTGAAAATGCTACATACTTTCATTGTTGTTTATTTTTAATTAAAACTAAGGTGCTGAAACAGTCAATGACAATTACAAATACCTGAAAGGCATTAAATATGATAATTTGAATTGTTAATTATGCATTACCACATTGACATGCTAATCATTTCTGGCAAAAACACCGGATTCCTCACTTAAATACCAGCATAACAGCACTGATCATTTCAGCTACTGAGACATCTTATGTAGTGCCTGTACAGAATTGTAAAACCTAGAAAGAATAAATATGGGATTTTCTTTGAAAGATCAAAACATTCACCATGAAGACATTTTCAATTTTATATTTGAACTGTGAAGAACAGTAACACAGTTATACCTTAACGTTGCAAAAGCAAACCACAAATTTTTAGATATTTCTTGGGAATCAATCCAAATATGTATTCAAATAATGCAAAATGCACCACTGGATAAAAAAAGTACAAACAAGATATATACGTGGTACAAACTAATTTTCACAGGAAAAGGTATGCTAAAATGCTAGTACAATCAGTGGTATTGTATAACTGACTCAAAACCAACAGAAATTTTGTTGGAAAAGTTGAGATTTTTCTTTAGGACACCACATGAGCATCACTGTTTCTTGCCCCATGCTTTATCAGAACAGAAGCTAAAGTCTAATTAGCATTTTGGTCTTCTTACTTCAGGATCATGAATGAAGCAAGAAAAATTGTTTGAACTATTTTAGAATCTGATGGCTTATTGTCCTGTGTTCGGTTAAGATAGAGTTAATTTTCACCAGAAGTTAGGAGAGGGGTTCACAACTGAGCTAGACAACTGAACCAGGCAATGAGGAGGGGGCGGTGTGTGGAGCATGGGGGCATCCTGGGCATGGCTCCATGATGGGGTTAAACCACCACACTTAAGTATTACAGCTGCTTTCCTTATAGAATGTAATGAATAGCTGCTTCGAAAAATAGAAAAAAAAAAAAAAAAGAAATCCAAAATCTATTTCTGACAGATGAGTGACACGAATCTCTAATCAAAAAGAATGCAATAGAATGCAATGCTTTTCCATCCCTTAAGGACATGGTACAGGGGTTGTATCCTCTAAGAGATATCCTATATAACAAAGGCAACAGAAAAATTTTCCAGGTACTTAGTTGTGTTTTCATAAGTCAGTGTGTATACTTTAATAGAAGTTACCATCTAGGACATAAACTTGGCTGCTTGTCATGGATGCCAACGTATGGTCAATCTCATTTATAGCTGTTTCTCAATATCCTTCACATCTTTTCAAGGTGTGCTGGGCATGGTGCTATTACTTGGGACTGGTAGTAATGGTGTTTTAACATAAACTTTTCACAAGCAAATTTTATGAACAATTCCATCAGAACACATTAGAAATGCTCTGTAAATACTCTCTTGGTATCAGGTCTGAAGAATGACCAAGTCTATGTCTTGGCACAGATGACAAAGTCCTTTCATAATTGTTTCCTAGTGCCTGTCTTATTTCATATGTTTATGAATATTCATTACTTTATTTCCTCCTATGTAGCTGAAAACAGATAAAGAAGTTCTGTTCATACGTACATGAACACAATCAAATCTTATAATAAAAATAATCACTTTGGTAAATAAAATTATTACATTGTCAGTTTCAGAATTCTTTACAGGAAGCATTGTTTTTTTTTTTTGTAAACGCTGCTGTTTTATCAGGCTGCAAAACCCAGGACACAAAATCTGCTGGAGAGTGTCAATAGAGTAAAATTTATGCTCCATGCTTTATGTAAATTCTGTTGTTGGAGCAGTCAAGTGGGAGAAAATTGGATTGTGTATAAGCCTGCTGATAGTGGATTAAAGACTGAAATTTACTGAAAAAGAGTCTAGCTTGATTTATCGTGCTTTATTATTTTCTGAGCAAATTCCCTTCCTTGTCTGAGCTCAGAGAGAAAAGGATATAAAAATGCACCAACTGCAGATTGTCTTGATAAATGTCCTTAACACTTGTAACATTCTGCTTTGACTACACAGAAAAAAGGAGGAGTATGGTGATTAGACTTTTCTACAATTTTTTTTTTCCATGCAATTATGATTATTCCTATTAGAATCAGCTATTCAGGATCTCTAGAAAGGAAGTAAGTGTGGTATGGAGAAATGTATAGACAAAAGTAGGGATGGACAGAAGCAGGGACAGAAGGAAGGGTGGATGAAATGGAATTTGTACTGTCTGGTAGATAAAATATTAGTATTTACTCAAAGACAGATATAATAGAAAGGTCCACTTCAAATATAATTCAGGTTAAGGATAGGCTCTTAAAGCTTTTGAACTGTATTTTGCAGAAAACAATTTATTTCTTTCATTCTTTGAGCATTGAAACTTGTTTTAGGAACTTCAGAAAGGAGAAACAGTTCCTGTAAGATTTTGTGTAAGACATAGAATCAAACCCAACTTTCCCAGTATAGAAATAGAAATGGAACAATAACAAGAAGAATTTGCAAACATTGAAGATGTGCGATGAATTCCAATTTTAATGGTGCTTTTGCGTGTATGAGGCATTTTCAGGGAACGAAAAACACACTTTTTAAAGCAAGTTTTCAGAAATGTACTGAACAGCGCTTTGGAGAGTAAAAAAATACTTCAACTCTAGAAGACATAAATATGAAAACTAAAATTATATTTAGACAGTTTTTGTCATTTAGAAAATTTTAGTGGCTTTTTTGTCTCATGTACATGCAGAAGATTACTTTTGATAACATTTTGCAAAAATGAAGTGTCTGTCTCAGAGACTTGAAGGAAAAAATTCACTTATTGTAGTTGAGTAGATAGCCAAAGAGTATAGCTGCTGGAAATGCTCACATAAAAATGAGACTGAAAAAACCCACCCCAAGCCTAGAAACCTTTTGAACAAGCCTATAATTTTTCTAGAGATCATGTCACTCAATATGCCAATCTTTCTGTCAGAATTAGGACATTCTTGAACAAAAATCCTGGGTATAATAGTATTTTCTCTATTTTTTGCCCTATAACTCTCTTGGTTTAAACCCTTTTGTTTTCATCACCTTAGTCAGACTCCTAGACTGTTCAGCAAGCATTCTCCTCTGACACTCTGAACAGGTCTTCTGATCATATTAATGCCTGGGATATTTCCAGTTCCTGATCTTCAAATTTTTTCTTGAACATAAAAACATCAGTTTAAAAGTACTGGGTTAGATCAAAATCTTATATCTGAAAGCAGCCAAATGTCAATCTATTGGAAAGAGTGTGAGCAAAAAGGAAAGGGCATATGATACTTCCCCCTAATAATCTTCAGCTTCCAAACACTTATAACTTGGCTAACCAAGTGCCTATGTAACCTATAATAGTTTTATTTTCCATGAGCTGATACAACATTCCTTTGAATTATGTAAACTTTTGCAGAAGAGTTTCCCAGCCTAGCTACACAACGTATGTGTGTGTGATAAGTTATAAAAAAAAATGACTTCTTTTTCCATTTTCTGTCATGTTCTGATGTTCCCTGACTATTTTGTTTAAAAACAGTGAAAAATTCCTGTGAGCAATTCCTGTCCATCTTGATCATTCTGCTGATAGGACCATGAACTGTTTCCTATGGTAGGTCATCTCCAAAAGCGATGTGGTTTGGTAATATTCAGAATGTTACAGTTAGGCCCTTGCACATCTATTAGGTGTTTAAGTTCCATTTGAATTGATGATTTACATATGCAAAAGCATTTTGGAACGCTGAATGCTGTCTGCAGATTCATCACAGGATAGATTATCAATTGCACTAAAATACTGCTACAGAAGCAGAAGGAAATTATGGAAAGGTAAAAGTATGTCTCAGAGATCTGGCAGAGAAGTTTAAAGAAATATCACTAAAAATGGGAATAACATTCTATTACTCTTTATGTGCTAGCAATGTTAAGGTTACATAGGTTATAGTACATTTTATAGTTTCTATATCCATATAATATGATGTGAATTAACAAAGGAGAAAAAGAAAGGAAATACATTTATGTAGGCCCTATGTATGTGTGCCAAATAACTATACCAATTCAGGTGAAGTATTTGTTGTGTGTGTTGGGTTTATGTCTGGTGGCGTTTTGGTACTGGCATTGGGGATCTACAGGGAACTCCTGTAAGAAGCTTTGAGAAGCTTCCCCAGCTCCGAGTCATACTTGACTTTGGCCAAGGTCAAGTCAATCAGTGCCTCTTTGATAACAGATTCAAGAGATGAAAACATGTTGTGTGAGTTCTTCCGTGTTGGGAGTTGTTTGTTTAGGAGAGGAGTGGGTCTGGTAAAGACAATAGGACACTGAGGTCAGTGAGGAAGGAGTGGGGAGTCATGCCAGAGAAACCATTCCCCTTCAGCCCATGATGAGATGACAGTCAGAGCCTTTTCAGCCCTTGGAGACCACCAGTGGAAAAGAATCCCATTTGCAGCTCATGGAGGACCCCATGCCAGAGCAGGGGACTGATCCCAAAGAAGTCTATGACTTAGGGAAGCCTGTGCTGGAAAGGTCTATCACTGGGAGGACTATAGCCCATAGAAGGGACCCATGTGGGTGGGAGAAGTTTGTGGAGGGCAGTCTGATGTGGGAGGGACACCACACTGCCAGACGGTAGGACTGTGAGAAGGCTTCTTGATGAGGAAGGAGGAGCAGAAATCACACAAAATGGACTGGGACTGACCACAACCCCCATTCCCTGCCCCCCTGCATCACTGTGGAGAAGGAGGTAGTAGAGCTGGACCCAGGAAAAAGGGAGAGGTGGAAGGAAGGTGTATTTAAGATCCATTTGTATTTATCACTGTACTACTCTGAATTGATGAATTGGTGATGATTTTATTTGAATTAAATTGATCTTGTTTCCTCAAGTCCAGTCTATCTTTATTATCTGTCCATGACTATAACTGGTGAGTGAGCCTTCCTTGTTCTTTGTGTCAACCATTGAGCCCTTTGTTTTATTTTCTTCTCCCCATCCCACCAGATGGGGGTAGGAGTGAGGGAGTGGCTGTGTAGTTGCTTTGTTGCCAGATGGGTGGGCTCAACCCCCAACACTAGGACATTTCTTTAAGAATTGGTTTAACCTAATGACAGTGGAATGGCAATGACAACAACTTAGGACAATACTAATATAATTTCTTTTCGTCAAAAACGTGTTTAGTTTCTGCTAAATTATTATGTGGTGTTTAGCTGTGCGTCAAATAAGGGGAATTTTTTTTTTTTTTTTTAAGCAAGAACAGTCTTCAGCAGAAATGTTAACTGCCCTTAATCCTGTGGTATTTTTGTTATCACTTTTTTTCTAAATACCAGTGTTTTTAGAATACACAGGTATAACAGTACAATGATTCAGAAGAGTTTTGCCATGTGAATATAGTTTTTGTGATTAAAGTCCAGTGTCATACATATATTTATAGAGAATGATCTGATTTAAATTTGTTATTAAATTCAATTTTAAGTAGACAACAGGGGAAGTAGACAGCATGGGAGCTTAAGGATTGTTTTGCCACTTCAGGTGTGTCTTTATGTAGTGGAAGCACTGTATCACAGCTCTCAAGAGGGAACCCTATATTGCAGCAAAGTCAGGGATCTGATGATCTGCTATGTTTCTTCAAATTTCTGTATATTAATTCCTCAGTTCTTTACCAATTTTACATATTTTGAATAATCCTTATGCAAATTATTTATGTGGACATAAATGGAGTATCATTTTTCTGTCTAATAAAGGCATTTTAGATAATAGATAAAATGTATCTCAGCTAACTTGTTATCTGCATAAAACTAAATTATGTACACTCCTTTAAACCATAGAAACAAAATAGATGCTTGAAAAACTAATCTAACTCATCTTCAGGAAGAGCTGAACTGTACATTTTAAGGCTCTATTATTTGCATGAAATATGAGGTGAAATGGAGGTGACCAGCTGAAATGGAAAAAAACAGAGGCTGTTAATATTAAAATTATGTGATGAGAATTCTCACCCTAAGAGCCTCTAAATTGCTGTAAATGGGTATTGGATGAGGTATCCTTCCTTTAACCTTAAATAAACTGTTTTACTGGTCCAAATCTTTGATTTAGACTGAATTTAACACAGCCCTGACCAACACCCTAAACACAACTTTTCACTTTGAATATGTCAGATGTAAGACTGATATATTTGACTTCCCTTCCTTTGCCTTTCCCTGTCCACAGCTGCATCTCATACAATTATGATATACTGTACAATTCAAACATTCATGATCCACTAGAATATCATAGTACTCTAAAAAGGTGACTAAGAACCTAAATAATCAGCAGTAACAATGCATAGAGTTCCATAACTGACAGCTGAGATAAGCTGATATAATGCTGGTCACATATGAAAAAATTAAACAGACTGAAACAGACTCCATCACCTTGTAAGAATCTGAATGTGGACCATATACATTCAGCAGAACACCATTTCTAGATTTACAGTATCAACAAATAGCTATATTGTAAAATACTGTCACATTAAGGGTGGTTGTGAGATGTTTGCCTGCCACAGCCAAAGGGCTTCACTGAGCAGTTTTGCAAAGTCAAATGGTATGTTTGAGAATTCTCTCAGGGCCCCAGCCAAGGCGCTTGCACTCACACACTTGTGTCAATCTCAGAACCCAGATATATGGCTCCTGCTGAAATGGTACTTACCTGTTTCAGGGCCTAGTTAAGGGTTTTACACTAAGACAATTTAAAAGTTAAAGCAAATAGATGTGAATTATTAAAGCAACAGAGAGGTTCGGAATTCCCATTGATAAATGCACTGAGTGCAAAAGGATAATCGAGTGCAAATTAATAAATCCTGGGTAGCATCCAATACAGTCAGAGGTGTAGGTCTATGTAATAACACTAGTAGGTAATAGTAATAAAAGCTATACCATACACTCTGAAGGCACAATTCTTACCAAGAAGGTGTCCCTGTCTTGTGTGGAAGAAGATAAGTACAGCCTGTTGACTGTCTCCGCGAGACCTTCAGTCTTTTCCCTCCCTAGAGATTTATTCCCTTTGTGATTTTTAAATCCTAATTCTGCCTGTCTCTGCTTTTTAGGTGATGTTTAGCATGATTTGGGTAGATAGTTCAGTAACATAGTCATGTATGTTTAGCATGTCTCATTACTGTACTTAGGGGTGTTAACTTTAATATTAGTTTTCTGTTAATTAAACAAAGGTCTCCACTCATACACTCTGGCCTTCAGGATTTTTGTGAGAATTGTTTGCTGTTTTTGTTTAGCCAAAACAGGACCATCTTATCTTCAGAGGTCTTCCTCCTTCATGCGATTCAAGCATGACAGGTTAGCGGATCTCCAGACCCAAAGATAGCACAAGAATCTCATGATTGTAAAAATCTGAACCTTTCTGCTGAAGCACACTAAAGTAGATATATTTCTTTCTCATAGTAAACTAGTCCATTATTCCACAAATATAAAAATTATATAGGTCTTAAAATACAAAAACACTTGAGGAAATTGTGTTGGTAAACATCCTATTCATAATATCAGCAAAATCTTAGAGAATGGAATGCATATTTATGCCAATGTAATATTATCTGTTGTTTTTGTCCATCACCTTAATTTAAAAAAAAAAAAAAAATATATATATGACACTTCTCTGTGGTACACAGGATATTAATAGGATGCTTGGACAGGGAAAAGCAGTGGAAGGACCTTGCCAGCCATCCTCTTCAAGTAGTTTTTGAAAGAACCAGAGCTGCTGAGGTAGAATCTATAATTGTGAGTAAAGGCTTACAATTCAGAGAGAATGTAATATAGCAGGGTACAAAGCAGAGCACATGATAGCTGAAACCATATTTTTATGATGAAAGGAGAATTGTGTAAGTACAAGACACTGCTGTCATATTGAAACACTCTGTGTCAGAATGAGTCATACCTTCTCTAAGGAATGGAAGAGAGGACAGAAGTGCAGACAACCTGATTTGGAGATGCAGTAAGTAGACAAGTAGAATTTGTTGTTCCTTCAGAGCAGAAATGATACTTTTCCAGATAAGCCTATAAACAAACCAGGCTTTAGGGTGTATCACAGGTTAAATGAATTAAATATAAAAGTTAAATGTACGTATGATATTTTAATTGTGCAATATATTTGAATATAAATATAAATACAAATACATATGTGGGAAGTATTGCTGTGTTTTAGCTTTAGAGAGTTTGTGTGGAGATAGGAGGAGGAAGAGGAGAAGAGTAGCACTACAAAGCAACTGAGCTTTCCCAATCAGAGTTTAAGAAAAAAAAAATCTGTGAAGCTCTTGTTTATATCATGTACAATCAGTTAGAACCAGAAGCAAAGCAAAGCTTGTCTCTTGCATAAATGTTAAGCAAGAATGATCACTGAACAATATCTATGTACCAGAAGAAACAAACTGGTTAAGAGTTCTCAGCAGAGAGTATAGACACTGAAGAAGAAAATAGAATGAAAATGAGAATAGTTTCTTTTTGTTTTTCATATGAGTATGATTTGCCATATAAAGAATTCACAAAGTTCTATAATGCATCTAACATCATGGTCATTAAAAAAAAAAAAAAACAAACACCAACTTTTTTTTTTTTTTCCCTAAAAGGTAATGCTCTAATATGAACAGGTATCAATTAACAGAATATACTAAGTTGTGCTCCATTGCGTGTCTGAATAGATGATTGCCACATTGTCCTCTTGCTTCATCACTTGCAAATCTAAGTAACCTTTATTTTTTGACCTTGTGTAAATGACAATAAGAATTTCTTTGAAAGATCATGTGAAAAATATTTTTATATTAATGAATCAATTATTAAATCACAAAACTGTGTCTAAGATAGCTGGGAGCTTCAATTCACTTTTTAACACAAAAAGAACGTTCAGCGCTATGCTGAGATTTAAATGTCCAGACATGAAGGAAAGGTTGGAAACTTTTAGAAAAAAAATGCAAATATAATTTGGTACATTAATCCTCGAAGACTTGACTGACAGTGGTTTTATATAGACAAAGGATTCTTAAAAATTTTTAGAACCAGATCACAGTTATGGTCTGGCTGCAATACTTACCACTTCCCAGCCACTGATTGTACTCCTCAAATGCCAGTCTTTTTGCCTTTATCTCTTCTCAGGCTGAATCATACAATTTTTCCACTTGTAGAATGAATTCCTAGCAACAGTGCCCTGTATATCAGCTGCACTATCATTCTACATCCTGAGGGCTTTATTACCTGAAAGATTTGACTTCTGGGAACTGTGGACAATGATGAATATGTCCAAATACTTTTCTTAAAGCAAAATAATTTTTTACTTTTAAAAGGGAAAAAAACATCTTCTATGAAAAGATTTTAATTTTTTTTAAGTTTATACATCTCACCTAAACCTTTCTGTCCATAACAAGTTATGTAAAGTTAATATTCTGTTAATGACCTTAACAAAAGAAGCCCAAACACTATCACTAACTAAATCAGTTTTATTTTCCCCATTTATTAGTAAAGGCTACAGGTTTTGCACTAAAGGGTCCCAGGAAATATCTGGGTTTTCATAGTTTAGCTGGGGACCACAAGTGTGAGAAGACTGAGATAACTGAGTATGTAAAAACAAGCTCACACGTACCTGAGAATAAGGGACAGGGACCTTTAAAGGCACTACACTCAACTCATCAAGCAAACCATGATGCTGAGGACTCATTGTGACACCCAACATCTCCCTTTTTGACAAAGACTGTTCACCATTAAATCTAGCACTCAGAATAACTGTGGAACAAGAAGTGTAATAAAAAAAAAATGGAGTAGATACTTGCAAGACTTCTTGCAAAGCAACTTTGGTTATGATACCAATGAGACTTCTCTCCATTAATCTATAGTATGAGTGTCAGTACTATCGTAACAGAAAAAATAACAACTATACAGTTTTCATAAGACTGGTTTACTTAGATTTGACTTAGGTTAACAGTAAGTGTTTTTTCCTAAATATATAATCTCATCCCTTCTGCCTGTAGCAGAGTTAATATTCTTGCCACTTCTTTGACTTTGACATAATTCTCAGCAGTTATTCAGTAATTCAATGAAGCTAAGAATACCATTGCTTGTTAATTATTTTAATAAGTCTTTTTTTTTGGGGGGGGGGGATGGTTTAAGACAAACTTCTTGGTAACTAGATTGATGTATGTAACATTGTACTTTATCCATTTGTGACATTTTTTACAATTTCCTAGACTTATTCTTATCACAGAGTTGACATCCTAAATAGTAGTCTGACTAAGCTTTAAACTTTATCACTATGGTATAACTTTGCTTCATAATAAATCCCAATTCTAGCCATCATCTACAGGCATAACATACACATAGCCCATTTTGACCCTGTGCATGTGAACTGCTAATAAACCCATAGTCCATCTGGCCAACAAGCAGAACAAGATGCCTGAGTGGGGCCGAGGAGCATGAAGGTTTGACTGCCAGCTACTGGAGGAGAGTGAGTGCCGAGAAAGCTATAGGAAAGAATGAGTGAATGAGGCCAGCTGCAGCAGAGGGATGTGTAATATATATTGTTATATTATAATGTTATAATGTAATATGTATGTTATGTGTAATATGTATTTCATGTGTACATGTAACCATTAGTGAATTTCAAGCTGAATTATTAAGTTAAATTACCTGGAATACTGTGTCCAATTTAAGAGAGACAGGGGTCTACTGGAAAGAGTCCAACGGAGAGCTACAAGGATGATTAAGGGACTTGAGCAGACTGAAAAAATGGGGGTTGTTTAGTCTTGAGAGAAGACTGAGAGGGAACCTTACTAATGTCTATAAATATCTGAGGGGTGGGTGTCAAATGGAAGGAGCCAATCTCTTTTCGGTAGTGCCCAGAAATAGGACAAGGAACAATGGGTATAAACTTGAGCATAGAAGATTCCACCTCAACATGAGGAAGAACTTCTTTACTATGAGGGTGATGAAGTACTAGAACAGGCTGCCCAGAGAGATTGTGGAGTCTCCTTCTCTGGAGACTTTTAAAACTCATCTGGATGTGTTCCTGTGTGGCCTGCCCTAGGTGATCCTGCTTTGGCAGCAGGGTTGGACTCGGTGATCTCTAGAGGTGCCTTCCAACCCCTAACATTCTATGATTCTGTGATTCTATGATTCTATCTGATGAGAAGTCCACCACCTGGAAAAACACAGGTTGGAGCTGGTGTTTGAATCCAGGCATGGATATTGGATGAAGTTAAATTTCACCCTAATATTTTATCCGTGAAGAAGAAAATATATCTCTTTTTCAAAGGTAAATTGAGACGTCCAGAACCATAATTATGAAGTGTTGCACTTTTAAGAAAACACATGTTTACCACAGTTCTCATTCTCTGGATGCAGGAAGCAATACACTAGAAATTTATTTTCTTTGATCAGACAAAAGATAGATTCTTAAGAATTTGTAAGGCCTATTATCCTAAGACTTTAATAGTTCAAGATAATAAGCTACTTTCTCCCTTTTGTACCCTATGCACAGTAAGTACTTTCATTTTAATTAAAAGAATTTACTGAATTGGAAACCACATGCATAAAAAATATATCTTGTATTGTAGTTAGGGCTAATTCTGATTTTATTTTTAGAATCAAGAAAAGAAGATGAACCTGTAACCAGCTATATGCTCATCACTAAGTTTCAAGCTATATCTACTTTGAAGTTTGGAAAATGCAGTCTCATTTTAAGAACATAATGAACACCGGCATTAGGACAAATAATTTGATAGATCATGATAGATCAGTGATTTTCAAGCATTTCATGTGGATTGGGCATGGCTAGTTTAGTAACAGGTGTAGTAGAGTACATCCATGAAAAAATATCATACAGTTAAACATGCTGACTAAGAACAGTATTCAATTTTTTTTTTAAAGAGTAAATCTTTAAAAAAAGGTAAAAGAAAGTAAGAATTTATATTTTTCTCCAGAGAAAGGTAATAGAGTCATAAACCTCCTTTTACTACATTGTATAAAGCAGTGATGATTATAAAATGACTAGTTAACAGATAATATGAGAATTCCTAAAGTAAGCATCATAGTTACAATACTAATAAAATTTTCATAATTAACTCCTGTGGACATAAAAGAACCAGGAAAAAATGTGTTTTATTGCTCATCTGCCAAGAGGAGGAGGAATCTGTCTATAATGTTGATAAAAGGACTAGTTAAGAAGCCTTGAATTAATGCCATTAAAATGTAGTAGACTAGGTGACAAAATATTGACTCAAACCCTCCTTAACGATATAATGAAATAGCTAACAATATACTCCTCTGTAAATAATGCTATGTTTCATATCATACAAATATAGAACAATTTGGATTGGAAAGAACCTTAAAGATCATCTAGTTTCAACCTCCTCTGCCATGGGCAGAGACACTTTCCACTAGACAAGATTGCTCAAAGCCCCATTCAACCTGGCCTTGAACACTCAGAGGTATCTGCAATTTCTCTGGGCAACCTATTCCAGTGTCTTACCACCCTCACAATAACCAATTTCTTTCTTAATATCTAATCTAAATTTACTATCTTTCAGTTTAAATGCAATGCCCCTTCTCCTACCACTGCATTCCATGATAGAGTCCTCTGCATATTTCCTGTAGGCCCATTTAACTATTGGAATGCCTCTATAAGGTCTCCCCAGAGCCTTCCTTTCTCCAGCATGAACCACCACAAGTATCTTAGTCTATCTTCAGAGTGGAGGTCTTCCAGCCTCCTGATCATCTTCATGGCTCTCCTCTGGACCTGCTCCAATGGGTTCATGTTTTTCTTATGTTGGAGCTGACACAGTACTCCAGTGTCTCATGAGAGCAGAGTAGAGGGGCAGAATCACCTCCTTTGAGCTGCTGGCTGCACTTCTTTTGATGCAGACCAGGATCTGATTGGCTTTCTGGGATGTATTTTACATATATTTCTTGCATTTGCTCCTTGAGTATTAAATATTTTTAAAGCAGACTCCTGTAGGGATATTTTAATATTTCCCAACCAAATCTTATTTTCATAGCATTTATAATTTCCTGCTTTATTCTATTCTTTGGTCTATAACACTATATCTATTATAATATATATCTATGTATACATATATATCCATATATGAAAGACACATTTATGCTTCTGTGACATAGCAAAATGTTTCATTTTGTAGGTATTCCTTAAAAAATGATGTAAAATTTAAAGCTTATTTTTATTTAATTGAATGTTATAATTTTCATTTGAGGATTAGTCTTCTCTTTCTTTTCCTTTCTTTTCTTTTCTTTTCTTTTCTTTTCTTTTCTTTTCTTTTCTTTTCTTTTCTTTTCTTTATATTTACTTCATAATATAATTTTAAAAGAACAAAATATTTGTTTACAGAGAAGTGGGAGAAAGTTTTATGTACCCAGTGATGTCCCCTGTCACTCAAGAGAAGTGCAATGTGATGGAAGGAATACCCTGACTACTTTTCAAATGGTATTTACAGGATTTGTGTAAAGCCACCCATACAGTGAAGGAATTTATGCCAGCCCACTATGACTGCAAAAAACTCAGAGTGCACTTACTCCAGTGTATTTTTATTATCAACAGTTGTTAATGTGATACATTGCTCAACATCTACAGCAAATAAATAGTCACAGTGAAGTAAGGCTTGATTAAACATTATCTTTCATCACAAGGAAGTCTGTGTGCATGTGTTGTCCTGTGATGTTATAAGCCCTGTCCATCAGCCACTCTACAAGCTCCCAAATGATATGCAGAGCTAATATCTTCCATCTGTCTTACATGCCTGACATACCTGGTCAACACACAATGATTTCTTCCTACTTGCTGCAGACTTAAAACTGCCTGAATGGTTTGCTTTAACAAGGAGTTATATTAAGTAAAAGTAACACATTCATTATTAAAACTCCACCTTTTTGCTAGTTCTCTGCCTGGGAATTGCATAACTAGGGGTTTAGATATGCAGTATGGCTACAGTTTATTCAGTATTTGTATATTCATGTCTTCTACTGGTTATGTAAGGCACATTGCAATTTATGTTCTGCTGCAAAGACATTTTAGGAACATCTGGCTATACAGAACTTTACAAGAACCCCATACTGTTAGAGCACTCTCCTAGGATATTGGAGGCTGGTAATCAGTAGCTACTTCACTTTCAGAGGCAAAGGTCTAAAGTCATTCAGTGTGCCTAACTTTAAATAACTTGCCAGTCAATCACATAGACACACACACAAGACAGAAGTGTTAGCTAGAAAGACAATATTACCTTAATTCATTTTATCTATAGCTCTAGTTATACAGCTAGCTAAAGGCATGACTGTGGAGCACCAAATGCTTCCATAGTACTTCCCAGGGTGGTTTAAAGAACTTATTAACTGATTCTTTCAAGTAGCTCATGAAAAGCGTGCACGAATCAGTAAAGGTTAAGCTTCATTTGACACTTCTGCCCATCTCCCAGGAACAGTTTTAAGATAACAATAGGGTTATGTATCCCAAAGGTAGTCACAATGCAACATATGTCACTGGAAATAGAGTATATCTTATAAATTTAATCTCTATTTTTACCTCTTCAAGATCATTTTTTCAGTAACACAACCACTGCATCTGTTTTTCACAGTAATCTAGACAATCTTAGACTCAACTTTTTCAGAAAGCTGACAGGTAAAACTAAATAGGATTTGATCACAGGTACTACCACAAGTTGCTTTAACAGACCATCAAAAGAGTTAAGATTGATTATTGGGGCTTATCACTAGACGCACTTCTGAATTTATTATGGTAGTTTTTCTTTGTGTTAGCATCATATATTAAACCATATATTTTTTTTAATCCCTTATAAAATATATATTTTCATTATAAAATATTTAATTAAAGGAGTAATTTCAACATGTTGATTTTTTTACCTCAATAAATCTCAGCAATTTTTTTTTTAAGAGTACCAGTGTAAAAGAAAAGATCTGCTGAATGTGAGTAAAAATACACTTATGACAGCTAAAATACGGTTACACTCAGTGCAAATTTAAATAGATGTTACTTTAATGCAGGAACAATTCATCAAAATTTGCAGTTTTTTATTGTTATCAACATTAAAAAGGAGGTTCTCCATGCTTCGTGATTTCACAAAACAAAATATGCAATTTGTAGAACTCTGAAGTATTAATATGAAACAACATAAAAAAATAAATTTCCGCTATTATTTAAAATTGTTAGCAAATGCTTCACTATAAAAACCTGTGCTGAATACTGTTGTAGACAAAAAAGGTATTCCAGGTAATGGGAGTGTTTGTCACTTTAGTATTATGTTTGCATTCTATTCCTATTTTGCATTTGTAGTATTATTCACTCTATTGTTCAGCCAAGGCCAATTCCATGAGTTTCAATATGGTCAAATGCTGGGTCCTGCACTTTGGCCACAATAACCCCCAGCAGTGTTACAGGCTTGGGGAGGAGTAGCTGGAGAGCTGCCAGGAATAGAAGGACCTGGGAGTGTTGACTGACAGCCACCTGAATATGAGCCAGCAGTGTGCCCAGGTGGCCAAGAAGGCCAATGGCATCCTTGGGCTGTATCAAGAATAGTGTGGTCAGCAGGAGCATGGGGGTGATCATTCCTTTGTACTCAGCTTTGGTGAGGCTGCACCTCAAATACTGTGTCCAGTTTTGGGCCCCTCTCTACAAGAAGGACATTGAAGTGCTGGAGAGGGTACAGAGGCAGGCTACAAAGCTAGAAAAGGGTTTGGAGCATGTGTCTTATTAGGAAAGGCTGAAGGATCAGGGTCTGTTTAGCCTTGAGAAAAGAAGGCTGAGGGGAGACCTTATTGCCCTCTACAACCACCTGAAGGGAAGTTGTAGTGAGGTGGGAGTTTGTCTGTTCTCCCTGGTGACAAGTGACATAACAAGAGGAAATGGCCTGAAGTTGAACCAGGGGAGGTTCCAGCTGGATATTAGGAAGCATTTCTTTACAGAAAGGGTTGTCAGGCATTGGAATGTCCTGGCCAGGGAGGTGGTGGAGTCACCATCCCTGGAAGCGTTTAAGAGGTGGTTAGATGTTTTGCTTAGGGACATGGTTTAGTGGTTTTTGATAGGGCTAGGGGTAAGGTTAGATTTATGATCCTGAAGGTCTCTTCCAGCCAAAACTATTCTATGATTCACTCCTGAATTTCTGAAAAGAAATTGCTTGCAAATTTATTACAAGTATACTCTCTTCCAGCAAACTATTGATTAACACAATACTTAAGTAGTACTCCTGAGAAATATAAATTTACATTTTCCTATTTGTAAGAAGTTGGCATCTGAGGGAACAGAGTTCCACAATGATTGACTAAGTACATTATTTTATATAATACTTTAATGATCTTGGAACAAAAATATGTTCCCATGAAATGTGCTGATGACAAGACAGGAATAACTTTGGAAAGGAGTCTCAAAGGGTAAAATATGCAGCTGTGAGCACAAATATAAATGATACAGATTTTTAATTCAATAACACGAAAGTCATAGAATCATAGACTCATAGGCTATCTCAGGTTGGAAGGGACCTATAAGGATCATCATGTCCAACTCCCGGCTCCTCACAGGACTACCTAAAACTAATCCATATGACTGAGTGTCATCCAGATGGTCCTTGAAATCTGAAAGACTTGGTGCCATGGGAAGCAGTGACCAACCACCCTCTCAGTGAAGAACCTTTTCCTCATGTCCAAACTGAGCTTTCTCTGATGCAGCGTCATTCAATTTCCTTATGTCCTACTGATGATCACCAGTGAGAGGAGATCAGTAGCTATCCCTTCACTGTGACAAGGTCACCCCTCAGCCTTCTCTTCTCCAAGGTGAACAAAGTAACTTCATCTGCTCCTTCTAAGTCTTGCCCTCAAGACATTTCACCATCTTGATCGTCCTCCTCTGGACACACTCTAATAGTCTGATGTCACCAGCTATCTGCATTGGTGTGCCCAAAATAGCACACAGTACTGGAGATGGGGCTACACTTGTGCTGTGTAGAGTGGAACAATCACCTCCTTCAACCAGCTATCTGAGTTAAGATAGAGTTGACAGATGGAAATGAAAGAGTTAAAAAATCCCTGGTTTAGTGGTCAGTCATAAGGATGATGTAAACACAAATGGTAAATGTGGGTTTTGGACAGATCAAGCTAGGTATGTTCAGCAGAGTAAAAAAGTTTTAATTCCATTGTACAAGGCCAATGCCGCACTTGAAAGAGCATCAGTATTAACTCATTTGTAACAGGGGGGCATATTCAAATTAATAAACACAGAAACCAGTCGATATTCTTGATGACAGCACTGTGACTCAGGGAGAAATAGAAAATTTGGTGGAATAAGGTGACAGGAACATCACAAGATTCAGCAAGAACAAAAGCAAGGCCCTGGCCCTGGGATGTAAGATGCCTTGGGCAGTGATACAAGTTGAGGACAGATGACTAGGGAGTCATTATGGAGAAAAGGCTCAGGAAGTTCTTCAGGGCAGTGAGCTGAACATGAGCCAGCAGTGCACCTTGACAGCAAATACGGCCAGCAGAATCCTGGGCTGTATTAATGGCAAATAACCGGTAGATGAAGGAAGATGATTACCCCACTTATCAATACCAATTAGACCTCCTCTAGATACTGCATCCAATTTGGGACCCATAATACAAAATAGGCATCAAAACCCAGGAAAGTTTAGCAAATCACCAAGATGGTATGGGCACTGGAGTCTCATAGAGACTGAAACCAGAGAGATTCAGACTGATTCTAGGGAGAAAAGCCTTTTCCCCATGAGGACAGGAAGGCAGTGGAGCAGGTTGCCCACAAAAGTTGTGCAGTCTCCGTCTTTGGATCTTCAGAGATTTTCAAGACTGAGGTGGACAAAGCTCTGAGCATCCTGTTCTGGCCTCAGAGGTGGCCCTGCTTGGAGGAGGTGGTTGGGCTAATATGTCCTGATGTCCTAACCTGAATTATCCTATTATCCTAATATGAACAAACAAGGAAATAATTATAACTTGATTATTTTTTTTTTTTTGACAAACACAGAACAAACAGAATGTATATAAACACCTTTAAGTGTTATAACAGTGAAGTTCTGGAACAACCTTTTTATTATACATGCTCCAGCAAAAAGGCCAGAGCTTTTGTGGTGAGATACTGGGTTTTGAAGTTTTTATTTTGTTCGGGGTTTTTTATTAGATTAATCTGTTAGTGAAAGAGTTTGCACAACTTGTTTAACTCAATATAACTTTTATATTTTTTTGCCTTTTTCAACACAGTCAGAAATCTAACTCTAAATTTTCTGCAATTTATTTGAAAATATTTTCCCTCAGAAAAACCACTAATATATGCAGGGGTGAAGCCTACCCAAAAGAACCACTCAGGTATGTAAGATCATGACTACATCTGCCCAGCTCTAACTCATTACATGAATTTGGCATGTCCTGGGAAAACAACCCAAGCACAGGTAATTTTTGTGGGGGAGGCTTACTGAAAGCTCAGACAAAGCAAAGGAATTACTTCTTTCTGGCAAACAAAAAGAGAAACAGAGGTGAACTCTTAAGAGATTTATATGTTTATAAGTCATTTAGGGCAGGATAACAGAAGGTGATAGTGTCCCAGGCAGTGACCACTAATTGGCATTAGATGTAGAGAAAGGTGGACAGTTTGGCCTCAGATCAAAGAGGCCTGTGGCAGCGTATACAGAGCATCTAAGTTTGAGAGCAATAAATGGAAATAGAAAATTGAAATAGAAAATAATCCCACAGAGGGTGAGGGAAACAAGAACTGAACTTCCAACACTGTACTGAAAGCTGAAGACTGGTCCCAAGTTAGAATGATTAATTACACATGAAGTGTGTCTGCCAGCTAGGACCTGGACACTTTGACTTGTTGGACAAAGAGATGTCCTGTTCTCCTGAGTCCATTTTGCCAGTCACAGCTGGACTGAAGACATTTGTTTTGTCCAGAACAGGCACGAGTGTGTGTGCACATCTGTGTTGAACAGAACTTGCTATCCATTCTCAACAGCCAGCCTACTCACTAAAGGAATGTTTGATTTTGTGTCACTGAGTGATGCAGTTGTGTTTTTGTTGAATGATTGAAGAATGAGAGCTCACCCTTGATGATAGTTGTATTAACTGTTCAATTCAATTTCAATCAGAAAACAAACAAAAAAGTCAATCCCTTTTAGTGCTATATAGAATCATGTAAAAACTAATGCAGAATCAGAAATTAGTTTACATAGTTAATAATGCCCTTATGGACATTTAGGTCTACCATGGTTAGCCTTTTTATTTTGAAAGCTTCATTCTATATCGGGAGGTATTTACTACACCTTTTAGTTTATCAGAAAAATAATTCAATATAATAAGTAGTGCAGACATTTCACGAAGTGCTTGGTATAAACATGATAGCATTGTCAAATATTTAGACCACTTTGGAAGGCATATACATGTAATAGACATAATAAGAAGTGAATGTGAATGAAACATAGCAAATCAATTTTTATTAAGTACATTGAATAGTTTTATTTCCACAATTTGTTAATTGGATGTGTTTTACTTTTGACTACAGTAAACACTTCTAGCTTCTAATTACTTAAAATAGGAAATTTTTCATATTTAGAGATATGCTATTGTCCAACTTGTTGACTGTTGTTTGTTTCACAATATGAGAACTTTTCTTTGTCACAGTGAATTTTATTTTCCATTTCTTAACAGGATGAAATATAAATCAGATAAATCTCCTATAATATAACATTTAATATTTTCTGAAGTTCAAAATGCTATCAATGTCTCATTTTTTATCACATAACTGCAGAAAGGCATCAAACATCAGAATTAGTCAAAGAGGTAGAAATTCTTATTAATGTGTTTCTATTCTCCAGGAACCTAATTCTGACTCTCCATTGGGAGCTCTGTCATTGACTTGAATAGGTATGAAACCAAGTATGATGAGGGAAATTTAAGTAGCTGAAATGCTTTGTTAATGGATAATACAATTAGAGATAAAAAAACCCCCAAACCCTTGGAATTTAATCCCTAGCTATTCTTCAGATCTCCAGTAAATTACCTACTGGTAAGTCTTTGTTTATTCTCTGAGATATCCATTGAAAGTTTTTTAGAAAAGCTGGATTCACAGCTACCAAAATTTGGAATCTGTGGCTTGGCAAGATATTCCATTCTCAGTAGTTTAAATTATTTCATCCTTCCTTCCTCTTTATACCTAATTTAGCTATTTGTACGCATTGAATTAAACACTGAATTAATAACATTAAACTTAGAATGACTTGGAAGAAACAACATCGTAATTTTAGAATAGAATAAGTACTGCTAATACTATAGCATGTATTCCTGTAGTTTATTCCCAGAAGAACATTCAGCCAGTGTTTAGTCCATTTTTCAAATGGAAACTATGAAAGTCAGGTCAAAAGTAGACACTTTATTCCCTCATGGTCTCTTTTCTACATTACCTATTCAGCTTAAAATAACATTACACCTGTTGGGTCTAATGGATCCCAATTGACTCATTTACCCCAAAACATCATTTGGTTGACATCGATTGCATTCACATTAGCATGTTAGCACAGATCAGAAGTGGATTTTTTTAAAAGAATCTCCTATTCATACCTCACCACACTATGAGACAAAGTGTCTCTCAGATGAAACTGAAGTGGAAGACGTGCTATAGGGACACAAATTTGATCTCTCCAACCAGTAACACCATCTATCCTGTGGAGCCTGACTACAGCTAGTCCTCATGAACTCTCCCCATCTCTTCCAGAAGGCACACAACATGGGTGTTGGGTTAACAACCAAAATTTACTTCTACTGAGCAATACTATTTGATAATGTAAACATAGCCTTTTCTTTTACAGTCAGAGCAGACAGCTAACGAAAACATCAAAGTGGATTATGGATAAGTAATATTCACATTCTATAAATGAATGTTGAAGGGTTAAGTCCCTATAACATGGCATTCTAGTAGGGAAGGCTGACAAAGATCATAAAAATAAATGACACTGACACTGGATCCAGAGAACATTGAGACTGTACCCTGTTACAGAAGCTGCCTTTGGAAGTGACTCTACTCACCTCATTAGAGCCACTCATAGGACTTGAGGGATGCACTTTCTTGAAAGTTGTGTGCAAGAGACTGAAGAACAGGCATACCTTCATTTCAGTAAAAGAGAAGGCAATGCATTTCTGAAGCTATACAAACATTAGAGTTGTAGTGATAACAAGCAACACCTTTCCTTACAGAATTCCTTCAGATTTTTTTCTACCTTCCAGTAATATCTCGCTCCATTTCTTGCAGTTTGTACCTACTGATCTTGTCACCTGCTCTGAGTGGCAAGGTAATCAGCTTTCCAGGGATGGCGGAAGCAGAAAGCGTCAGATGAAAACATTTTCCTCTCCTTGCAGTTCATCCTGCCTCTAGGGAATTTCTAACAAATATCTTTTAATATTTGTGTCTGAGAGGTTGGCATATACAACTCCTGAACTAGTCTAAAAAGGCATTATACCTTTTAGACAAAACAGAAAATAAAAAGGCAAATTAAGAGGACCTTGAAGTTTCAATTATACCTATAAAGGAAAAGAGAAATACTAGTTTCTACTTCCAAGGTTTAGAAATCAATGCTTTCAGTTCTTTAAGTTACAAAACCAGAGGGATTTTGGGTTTGGTTGTGGGGTTTTTTTTAATACATATGTATCTGCAGTCAGATGATCAACTTTCCATAAATAGATTTTTCTCCAATCATATATTATGATAAGTTACAACTTGTGTCTACTCAGTTCATGGGAGGTATGAAGTGGAGAGAAATCAGGCAGGTTTAGTTTCTGCCTTCTTCAGTTTAATGAACAATTATATTGATAGTGTTCTCCTTCCTTTTGTTTGCTTGCAATTGAGATTCATATTGTGAGTTACAGAGTACAGAATTCGATTTTCAGAAAAATGCAGTTAGTCTTAAATTATTTTCTTATATATTTTTATATTTTGAAAGAATATTATGCTTGTTAAAATGCAGAAAACAGGATTTATAAAATGTGCAATGAAGATGCATTTTCTAATGATGATACCATCAATTTACTAAGAATTCCACTAGCCCTCTCCCCAGCTTAATTGATAAGAATTTTGTGTTTTGATTTTAGAAACATGCTTAGGTCCATGTAAAAGAAACAAAAGACACCTCTTGAATACCTTTGTTGCCTGAGTGTTCCTATACTGCAATTTTTTTTCAGGCTTCTAATGTACTCAAGTGGAGCATTTTCTGCCATCTCCTCTAGTACTTAAAATGCAGAGATTTTGGCATCATTACAGAGTCTAAGAAATGCACTGTGAGATTAGGAGTAATATTTAGAACATTCAACTAGATCTCTTTTATCATTTCTGTTATTTATATGAGTAGCAAAGGAAATAATGTCAGTGCTCCATTAAAAATCCTGTCTAGAATACAATCATAGAATCATTTATGACAGAAAAGACAATTAAGATCGAGTCTAACTGTAAACTTAACATTTTGATATTCACCCCTAAACCATGACCCTAAGCACCACATTTACACATCTTTTAAATACCTCCAGGGACTGTGACTCCACCACTTCCCTGGATTACTGTTTTCTAATACTTGACAACCTTTTTGGTGAAGAAATTTTTCTAATATCTGATAGAAATCTTATGTGGTGCAACTTGAAGCCTTTCTTGTCCTCTGACTTGTTACTAGGGAAAAGACACTGAGCCCCACCTCACTACAACCTCATTTCAAGTAGTCAGAGAGAGCCATAAGTTCTCACTTGAGCTTCCTTTTCTCCAGGCTAAGCAACCCTAGTTCCCTCAGTCACTTCTCATAAGACTTGCACTCTAGACCCTTCACCAGCTTCATTCCCTTCTTTGGACATGCTCCAGCACCATAATAGCTTTCTTGTAGTGAGGCACCCAAAACTGAACCCAGTACTTGAGGTGCAGCCTCACCAGTGCTGAGTACAGGAGGATGATCACTTCCCTAGTCCTGGTAGTCACACTTTTTCTCATACCTGAGAAGCTCCATTTTGTATTTGCTAAGCAAGTGACCTCTTCTAAGGGTTAAATATCATATTACAGTTTTTATAATTCACCAATAAAAAGACTTAATGTCTCAACATAGGAACATTACCCAAAAAGCTCTTTGTTCTATGGATAAGAATTCCTATCTATCATGCATTATTGGAATATTCTGCAGAAAGATACATAGGCTGGGAAAGGAAAGACATGAAATTATAATTGAGGTTTCCTTGGAGGAAATGACAAGGAAGAAAAAAACCGATAAAGAAACCCCAAAACATTCAACCACAACCCATTTTATAAGGGTGTATTCTGTGTGTTATAGGTTACCAGGACATGTGGGAGAGGAGTGAAAGACAGAATCTTCCAATATTGAAAGATATATATAGATAACACAACCCAGGATTGGATTTTGGGCTTTCCTCAAATAGATAATTTTTTTTTTATTATTATTATTCCAAATATGTGTGAAACCTAGTAACACTTGTAAATTAAAGGAGAAAATAGCAACAAAGTCTTTCCAGCTTAAAGAAAAAATGTAGCAAATGTGTCAAGCAACATTACCAGCAATGGCTGCTCTGTTATAATGACCTACAAATTAGTCTTCCTACTTTGAATTATTAACTATAAAACTGTATATATATAAAAACATTTACTTATATATATGTACATTTAATATATGAATATATAATACATAATATTTTTTATAGATAAATGTATATCATATTTCTTCAAAGCCAAATAGGAAATAATCTAATAAACACATTTCTAAATTAATAGAATGAATATGAAACAGAGGAGAAAAAAAAATCTTATTCTTATTTACTTTGTGTGTCTTAGCAAACCACCTTGTTGTAAAGTATTTGTATCCCATATCAATTTAAAAAAAAAAAAGCCAAACCAAAACCAATGAAAAATCCCAAATGCCACATACACTACAAACATATTGAAGAACTAAAGAAATTTATATATTTCTCTTAAGCAATATGGTTGTAAAATAATCCCTATCAATCTATTCATCAAGAAGTATGTGAAAGGGGACTTGAATGGTCAAGCTGAAAATGTATTCTGAAAGCACGTATTTCAAAGCTGCAGAGGTTAAAAAGCAGAGGATAAAGGCTTTAAAAAGACAGTTTTCCAGACATTTATCCTAAGCAAAATGCTAGTACTCTCTATGTTCTCTTAGATATTCTACATATGGAGGGTGCAATACTGAATATCAGATTGTAGTGGATCTGGCTGAGCTGCTTTTCCCCATGCAGCCCTCATGCTGCAGTACTGGGAGTCAGAGGGTGTTGATTAACACACCCATGTTATGACTGTCAGTGCTCACATGGCAACAGAGGCTGGGGGGGGCAAGATGGGGGAGGGGATACAGCCAACTTGGGCTGACCAGTGGGATATTCTGTACCGTATGACGTCAGCTCAAATATAAAGGGAGAGGGCAGGAGAAGGACGGTGGGGCATTCAGCTTTGTCCTCCAAACAGCTACTACATATTCTGGGGCCCTGCTTCCTGGACTTGTCCCAACATTGCCTGTGAATGGGAAGTAGAGAATAAATCTTTATCTATCTTTATTATCCCAAACCCACAGGTCTTTTCATCTCATTCTCTCCCCGCGTGCCATGATGTCGGAGGTTGGGGGGGGGTGATAGAAGGGCTTGGTGGGCACCTGGTGCCTAGCCAGGGTAAACCCACCATATAAATTTACTTATTTAAAGATATTTGGACTTTTGATTTAGCAGAATGATACAAAGTATACTGAAATCACAATGCAAAGTTGCGCTTTGCAAAATAGAGCAATTGCACTCAATTGACATAACTGCTTATCTCAAACAAAGGCCACCCTCTGGACCCAGTTTGTGTTGAGAAAAAGTCAGCTTTCTTTGCAGCACTTGTGGTCAGTCACACTCAACATTATTCCTTGAGGTTCACCCTTGCCCATGTCCTCTAAGCCTTCTTTCACTGTGGGGGTTTATCAGTCAGTCACACAAATGCATCACTTGTATGCCAGTAATAGCTTAGTTTAGTTTAGTTTAGTTGAGTTTATCTTAGCTTACTTTGGCTTTGCTTGGGTCTTCCCAGCAGCCATTAAAGGAATGTTTACAAATACGTACAACACACATCTAACATGAAAAAGTAATGACCACATTTAATAAGAATAGTAATAAGATCATTATGACACCAAAAATATATAGCTTGAAATAAAATCTCAGCATGCCATTTTATTCTTCTGGATATTGTGTAAATAAAATGCTGAAGAAAGACTAATGATAATGATAAACTAATTATAAAGATTAATTAGTTGCAGGAAATCATAATAGACAATCACACACAGACCAATATGATCAAGTGAATGCCATTTATTATGGGTTACATAGTTGCTTATATATCTCACTACCCCTAACATGTGCTACTATCCTCTACATGACTGGTCACTACTGTAAAAACCATGCACCCTTGATTATACATGATTGGTGACTTCTGGCTGTCCACACGGCAGGCACACAGCAGTCTTTTTCTTATCTCCAACTTGCAATTCCTCCTTCGCATTCCAGGAGTTGTTTTTCTCTTAACTATCTCCCTCAGTCGTAGTCGTAGGCGACCTTGAGGCCTCATACTTGCAACAAGTTCTGTTTGCTTATGAAGGCTGGACTGCTCACATGTCCATTGCTAGAGAAAAACTCCTCTACAATTAGTAGCGATTATGAATATGCAAGTAGTTGCATTTGCAAATGCAAACGTTGAAGGGATATTTTCATGTAGATTAAGTACTATCTCAAACTATTTCTTCATCTTACGCACTACTTGTGAGTAAAAAACTGACGTAAGCTCTATAAGGAACAATGATGTAACAGAAAGGGAATGTGAATCTCAAGAGAAACAGGGTAAAGTGAGAAATGCTTTGGTTAACCTTGGTTGTCCTGAGTGCAGAAGATACCCATCACTATGAATGAGGAGGAGGAAAAGACCAACACTTCTATGTTTTTCTGCTGTAACTGACTGAAAGCTAGAAAGGGGGAAAAGACAAACTGATTGTCTTTTTTTTTGCTTCATATTCTTTGAAGTGGTTTTTTAACAAGCATTAACTGTATTATTGTTGAACCTTACTTGGTGAGTAAATTGATTCTTGACTGAATAACCATTCTAAAATGCAATGGGTTTGAGTGATTGCTAGTTTGGGAATCAGAGTAAAATCTTTCCTTTGGCAGAAGGCAATATGGTGCCCACTTGTTTGCTTTTACTTTTTATCTCCATACCAACCACAGAAAAATCCATACTTTTCACAGTATATAGCCTTGGATTTTGCACAGATTTGATGGGAGTGAGACAATGAAACAGTTAAATAAATGCCTAGTTCCTAAAGACATGAGTTGAGGTGCATTTCATCTAACTTAATGTGCCTCACAGAAACTACAAATTGGATTAATATTGCTTGTTCATGCTTGAGGCACAGAAAATTGCTCTAAGGCAGATGGAGGGAGAGAAAAAATCTGAAAATAAAATTCCCAGTGGAAATAAGGGTTTTCACAGTTCAATTTGGTTTCTTCTAAGATATAAGTCTCAAGACACTGAAGTGAATAGCTCACATGAAGGAAATTTAAAAGTATTATGTTGTTTGACTGTAGTAATAAATTTTCAATAATAAAAAAACCCCACCAGAAATCAATAATTGTATAATTATAAAATTTATCTTCATTTGCAACTAATGAAATATTGAAAATTTAAAATAAAAAGTAAACATAGAATAGATCCACATAATAGCAGTTATCTATATTCCAGTTGGCTAGTATTCGTAGTTTTATGATTTAAGTTGTCTATAAGAAAGAAGAATGTTTATAATTTCAGGAGCAATGAAACATGATCATGTTTGCAGCATTTTTCAGTTTAACAAGAAATACTCTGTGGACATTAGGAGTGGATAGCATTCTGTTTTCTATAGTTTTTGTCTACCAACTGATGAAAAAAAAAAAAAATCCCTAGCTACTGAAATCACACTACCTATGAATAGTTCAATTCTGCTGTTTCCATTTTAATGGGAGATAAGAGTAATTTTGAGTATACTGAACATAGTGCTTACTATACATTTTGCTGAAGTTAAATAGCATAAATTAGTGTATACTAAGATTACTTATCACTGAATTATTGAATGATATGCTGCATTCATTTTCTGATTTTTTTTCCTGTTCTTGTGCTACATAGCTAGTGCACTAGTAGTTGAAGGAAGTGAATAATCCAGTTTAACATTACGTGTCCAAAGGTTATATGTTTAAATTTGAAATGGTCACCTCAGATGGTCTTCATACAAGAGCATTTCCAAAGAGTGATTTACCTAATCTTAGCTGCTTATTTTAGAGTGAACAAAAATTATCCTAGGATTACATCTTTCAAGTAACTACTAAGTGTCTAGAACACAAACTTTGAAGCAATAATTTCTAAATGTCTGAAATTAGGATTGATTAATCTAAGCCTTTACATACTAACAGTAAGATGTCAGCAAATTTTCTGAAATCTATGTAGACTGAAGTAAAATATTTATTCTCAAATCCCTCAACAAAGCAAGTTTTTATACCTGTATTTAGAGCTTTGCCTGATCTTGCATTTTTTCTTAATTATGATTTGTGTGTAGTGAGGAAGTAGTATAGTCATCATGTTTAGCCTCATTCATTGTTAGAAACCATAATCTGCAGATTTTTGACATCTCATCAGATATTTTCAAGGAAAAGCAATCAGAGAACATACTACACACATCCAATTTGGGGTGCAGTAGTATACCATTGTGAGTCTTGCCAGGTAAACTGGAGATGAGACAATAAAGTAGCTTTTTATTATCATGCATTTTTCTCTTCCGTAACTATTGAACAATTATCTTTGTGTCCAGGAATGAATGTGGAGGAAATGCCTCCCTTTTTTTCAACCCACAAAAAACACCATGGAAATATTTTAGGGTTTTTGCCAGAAAACAGAATGATAAAAGTAAGTAATAAATTTTATACAAAAAGCAATGCAACAAAAAAATTATTAGCTTTTATTGTTGGTTTTACTTGAATGATGAACTTATGATTATTTCCCTCTAGAAACAAAACCAAGGTGTTTTGCATAGCCAAAAAGATCACAAAGGATGAGCATGAATCATTAATGAAGAATAGAATATTTAAGAAAAATGGTAAAGTCATAAAAAAGTATTCTTTGAAACAACTGTTAAGATTTAACAGTCTTATTGCATTTTAATTGGGGCAAAATGAGGTAGAAGAAAACAATATAAATCACAAAATGCTAAACCTTGATTGCCTAGAGAGAAGAATGGCTTTGGCATAACCTTATTTTAGCAGCTAAATATCACTATGAAAATTAGTTTGTACATTTATTATTTACTTGTCACAAAAGAGGAATTATTTGGGTCGGATCTTATTTACAAGGAAGATCTTATTGTTTAGATCAGAAAGAACAATTCTAGTTTGTCTTCTCCATCTTAAAACTAGACTTATGAATAATTATATCTAGAGTAGCTCTTATCTTGGGAATAATGAGATATGTTCCCAGCAGAATTTAATATCCTTTGATTAAAGCAATATGACCCCTAGCATCTATGACTTGTTTTCCTCCTGCACTAAGCATGAACATCATGTATGCTAGCACCAAGCCCAGTTCCAAAACAAACTGGAATGGAAAATGTTTGATCCTTTTGTAAAATCAGTGACAATAAATAACTGTCTTTGAAGACCTCAAGAAGAATAGCATGTCTGATTATTTTGGGTACCTGCATTTCTTAATTATAATTGTCTGTTTGATAGCCTGTAACAAAATTTTTAGTTCTACCTCAGTTTGCAGGCTTTTCAAAACTGGTATGTTTTTAAAGTCAACAAAACTGTAGATGTGGTGATTACCTTGCCAGCATAAGGGTAAATGAGGAAAATACTGACTCTTATTGTTTGTTTGTTTGGGTTTTTTTTCTGGTGAGTATAATGAGTATAGAAGGAAGATAAAAAGGTAATTCACATAAATTTTCAAGAGTAATTTCAGAATAACTCCATCATTGATCAAAGTCTACAATTAGAGGGAAAAAAACTCCATAAAATTCCTCACTCCATTTTAGTTAATTCTGGATTTTATAAACTGCAGCTGATTTTCTGTAAAAGAGGGCTAAAAATATAAATACCTTAAACTCTTGTTAAGAAGATAAGTAATTATTTTTATCAATAACAAAATCCTTTCTGGGGTCATCATGGACTTAGTTCTTCACCAGTCTACTCAGCAAGAACTTAACATCTTCCTAGGCTTTCTATTTAATGAGGCCTAATTCTGTCTCCATCACTGGCTGATTTTGTTCTTTAAGACTGTGAACAGGTCTGATGAACTTTTACCACATTCGTGAAGCCTTTTTCATATTTGGATTCTCTGATTTCTAAGAGCACATAGCCTTATTCTGAAGCTTTTCACTTGATTAGTCATTTTATGTACACTCATAGATCTTCTCATTTTTCATTTCTTTCTTAGATTTACAAAGAATGCAGATGAAAAGCCCTCCTTTAGTCAAGCTTGTTAATGGATACTACCGTTAATAGCAGACAGATTTTATGCAGGATGATGGTACCAGCTTCATCTCCTTGGGAAAATAACTATTTTCATCCTCTATAGAATGCCTTCCAGTTCATAGAAGACTGTTAAACTCCAAGTTAATGCACATTTCCATACACATTGACTCGCCTTATTTTTGTTTTGTAATAATTCATGTTTAAAAGAAAAACAAAATCAAACAAAACAAACCAAAAAAACCCATCATGTAAGTATAAGCTCTACATGGATTTCATTTCAGATTCTGATATATATTCTTGTTGATTCTGATGCTGTCCATGCAAGTTTACTCATATATGCCAGCTATAGTTATACAATGTATATGTTCATGATCTTGATTCAGATTGAAGGTTCTTTCATAGACATGACAAACTAAAATACAGGATCTATCTGAGCCTCCATCTTGAGTGATTTCAGCTGAAATTTCTTCTATTTATCTACCTGTTTTTAAAGCTTTGAAATGTTCTATATGATAACATGGGTAATAAAGATTTCATTTTCTGAGTTACCTGTGCCTTCCAGTTTACAAAATCCAATAAAATTTAATTTCTATAACCAATTGATTTACAAAGATAGATAAATCAATTTTCCAGAAAACAGGTGGCAAAAACTGTTAGTGATAGTTTCATGTGAAATGCACATGTAGAACATACTGTGAGAAAAAAACAAAAAAATATTGGGAAGAAATGGAAAGTTTTGGGTTTTTTTTTTTCTTTCTATTATGTTAATAACAGAGGCTATTTGCAACTATATGTTGCATAAGAGCAGGCATTTTTTCCAATTAAATTTACATATTGTTATGGACACCATGACAGATGGCTGCTCAACACTCTTTCAAGTTTCATGTGGGAGAAAGCAAAAATTTGCAGAATTTAATTTAGTTAGTTAGTTAGTTCTGTTGTCTTACAGCCACATAGGGTTTTCTGATATTGAGGGCAACACGTCCCACAGGGTAGTTTTTTACCAGAGAAGTGTTTTAAAAAGATGTCTGTGAGATGTTTTTAAAATGTCAACAAGGAAAAGCACTTAGTACCTTATAAGCATTTCTACGGTAAAGTGATTACTGAACAGTGTTTTTAAATTTTTCAAGTTAGAATGGTCAGTTTAACATTTGCTTCTTTTTAGTTCAGAAACACAATAGTGAGCTGAAAAGGAAGAAACCCTTTCATTTCCACAGCAGGGAAGTGTCTTTTCTTTCTTGAAATATGCAGCAGTCCTGTGCAAGTTCATGTGAGGGATGGGTGCTGTATTTGGAAAATTGCTTTCTGTAGTGATGTAGGAAGGTGCCCAATCACACAGGAGATGAAGAACATTAATAATTCCTATGATACATGTGAGAAATAGGGCTCATATTCAACTCTTCTAAGTGTAAGACACCAGGTACTTTGCTTTGTCACATCATCGTAGCCTGTTCATAAATTGAAGATGATTCCCCAATCAAAGATCAAATTAAATTGACCAATCTGTCTTTGATATGTGACTGTGCCTTAAATGAATGAAACACAAGAGCAGAAGAGGAGTAATCTGCATGTATTTTTGCTTGCATTTCCAGCTGTGCTAATATTTCTATTTGAGAAAAATGATAGCTGTATCTTATCTATGGACCTTCTTGAGTCTTTTAGTAAAAAGGACACTGAGGCATGCTGAGACATCTCAGATATCAAGCCTATGACTAAAAGTAAGACTTTTAGTAAGACTAAAAAAGACTAAAAATTTGGATTTAGTCTGGCTATTTTGTATTCAAAACTCAGCAACATTTGTACAGTTCTGAACACACCTGAATTATGCTGAAGAGAAGGTAGGGTATTTCCACTATGCAGATGTACCAAGTACAAATGCTTCTAACTGTTAGTTAACTATTTCTAAGTGAGAAGGTTTCATTGTAAAATGTGTGGGTAACTTAAAAAATCTTAATTCCTCCAGCAGTATAAAATCTAACGTTGCATAGTGTTTCCCTAAAATGTCACCAAGACTGCTTGATTTGTGTTGTTGATAGCTAAGTTCAGAGATCTTCTCTGGACAGGTCTGCATACCATGACTCCTTTTCTTTTGCATTTTTCTTCTCAAGCTATGAGATAAATAAAAAAACCTTCTTCTTCAACCACCTTTTGTATATCTTTCTCCTGGACTGTTTGCATGAAGTTCATCTACTTTTTTAAGCCCTTTTTTTGGTAAAAGACACCACAAACCAACAAAAAACCAAGAAGTGCTCCGGAATATTTTAATTTGAAACAATGTATTTTGTGCTTTGGAACTTCCTCTCAGAGGTTTTGGGAAAAGGTTTATTAACATAAATCCTTCAGTTACTACCATAAGAGGAACAGCATATGAATAACTGAAATAGATTATTAAGCTAAAATCTCAGTATCTGTTTCTGTCCTCATGAATATACTTTCTATACGCTGTGGAGTGAGTTATTTGGGTTTGATGTTGTTGGGTTTTTTTCCTCCTCCCTATAACAGTAACTCTTTTCACTATATATCAAGTGTCAAGTTTCTGTGTCTCCTTCTAATTATATGAACTACAAAAAGAACAGCAACAACAACAACAAAAAAATCTGTCTTTTCATGGAGTTTGGAAAAAAGTTTCCATTCATGCAAAGAGACTAAAATACAAATTAACCTGCTTACATAAAGAAGTACGAGCACAATAGCACACTCTCTCCAGATGCTTCTGAGGAAAGATGCAAACCCCACTCTTGTTATTTTATTTTGTGTCTGGAATCTGTCTTAACATTGCCATTCAGCATGAAAGCATGACTATTTAGAAAATAAATTATGTAATATACTATCCTGAGTGTCAATTAATTACAAATTATCTACTTGGAGGAAACAAAAACATCTACATGCACTTTGTTTTGTTTGTAGTTATGCTATTGTAAATTCTAACAGTTAAATCACAGCACATAAGGATAGAGTCATCTATGAAGTATGTTCACAGTATTGTTTTTCATGTCCTTTTTAGTGACAAGTGGTAGAAGTGGCCATTTGAAGGCAACATGGGAATAATTTTGCATAACTGATGATGTGTGTTCCTTAAAATATTCGTGTCACACAGTTCTGTCTTGACAAGATGTTACTCAATCTCCGTGTTTATGAAATAGTCCCTACAGCTGGAAAATCAAAACGAGTTGCAGGGGTTTACTTTCCGATGATTAGTTTTTATACAGATATGTGTGTCAAAAAAAAAAATGTAGCAAGTCATCAGGCTGAGATTATTATTATGCTTTGGATGCTAAGAGAGGTGCATCATAAACACTGGTGTTTAAACATGTTTTGCATTTACTCAGTTAATCATTATTTGTAAAACTGTATGGAGGTAATTGCTTTATCTTTTAAAACAACTTACACAGCAACTCTGACATCATTTTTTTAGGTTTTTGTTTATTTTTTCATTATGTACTTACTTCTTAGGCAGATTTGAAAACTTTAGAAGTTACTGCCATTTAATGCAAAATGGAGCAGCTTCTAAAAATGGATCTCAGGAGAGTTCTCTCAGGAGAGTTCAAATTTTTTACTTCAGAAAGACTGCTTATTTCATAAAGAATGAAAATTATGTGTAATTTCTAACTTTAAGAGTCTATATCTGTATTTTGAGTAAAATCTCTTAGAATCCATCTTCTTACAAAGAAAAATAGATAGCTTCTTGTCTAACCCATGGTAATCATTATCTTAAGTTGGGGAAAATAATGTAATACCAAAGGAAGAGGATACTAATGTTATCTGGAATATGCAGCACTTAATCATGTCTATCATTTAAAACATTTAATAACATTATAAATGTTATAAATGTATAGGAAGGATGAAAAAAAGGGAAGATAGCATATGCTGGAACCATATTACTAGTTTGTTGGAATATTCCATATAAAACTCAAGTTTACTGAAACATTCTAGCATAATTCATCCTTCCAGAAACCCTGGACTTCATTTGTTTCCATTTTTTTTACATTGTCTGAACTGACCCCTCGGTATAAATTCCTGGAGGTGTTTAAGGAAAGAGTAGATGTGGTGCTTGGGGATATGGTATAGTGGTTAGAAATGATGGCAAAAAGGTTGGACTTAATGACCTTGGAGGTCCCTTCCAACCATAATGATTCTATGATTCTATGATTTGTGGTGCTTCCTTTTCTTATCTGGAAAATAAAGAAGTATGCCTTTTAGTAGTGCTCATAGGAAAAATATGTTAGGAAACCTAATGGGCTGAATGAGAGCTTTTATCTCCTAGGCAGTCAGGTTTGGAGGCTTTGGGGTCAGGTTTATGTTGATTCTTGACCAACAGAGCAGCTGATCTGTTTATCCAGACTCTGACCAGTCTATACAAAAATAGATTTAATGAACTTTTAACTGCATACTTTTAATTAAGTACGGTCTAAGTAGAAATGTTTGCCCTGAATAAACACTTTGATGAAACATGATGATTCATTGTCTTAGAGTTTTCCAGTAGATTCCTGAAATGTATTATCGAAGTGGTTTTTTTTAATTGGAGGTGTAACTTCTGTTGTTCTTACGAATGAGCAGGAAAATATGTGTATTTCCTAGCCTCAGAATATCTAGAGAGAAGTTTATCTACATTCAAGGTTTTAGTTTCAGATTCAGTTAAAACCACTTGGAGAAACTAGCTCCTTATTGTCCCTTTGAGGCAGCACACCTTAGATCACACAATCTCATTTTAGGTGTTCATGTCACCATTTGTATAAGCATATTATGAACTAGTCTTTTAATCATGAGTATTTTTCCCTAGTGGACCTTAGCCTTGGTCAATACAAAAGACATTGGATTTTCCTTCATAAACAGCTATTCAATATTTATATTTTGTCTTCTTTGCTTAGCCCATATTATTCTAGACCTGTTCTGAACAGCGAGTTACTCGCGTTCTCACAGGACTTATCTGTGGTGCTCATCACCATATATATGCTGTTTGAATGCTTAAAAAATATTGATGAATTCATATACATAAAAGTTCCTATAAGGTGAAAAGACATAATGAGTAGTATTTTAGAAATACTAAGAAAGTTAAATGAATATTTTTCCATGGAACTTAATGAGAAACAATCATAGTCATTTTGCTTCACAAAGGATTTTGACACCTGACTTTTCTCTAAACTTGCATTCCTTCACTTTCATTCTTCTTCCAAATAAAAAACATAGTTTAATGCTCTGTGGAAAAGTGTGTATGCATCTACCCAGTTCCATGAAAATAATGTGTTCCTGAAACTCTTTAGAACACATACTAATGAAAAGCTATGAACATTGCATCAGGGCTTCTGTAATTGTAAGAGATTGCCTATAAAAGGGAAGTCTGTTTTTACTAAGCAGGAAGGGTTCTGCTGCACTCTCACTAATTATCAGAGGAATCTTTTCAAAACTGGATTGCCTTCTTGAAGATATTCCATTTTAATTTTAATGAACAGCTGATCCAACAAATAGATTTAATTTTCACTAATCTCAGCATTCAGCTCTTCAAGATGTAGATCTGATTTTTTCAGATTAAGTGGTATTCAATTTATTGTTCAAAATAAAGACCTCCTAGAATTATGCTAGAGTTCTTAACCATAAATTAGATGACAAATGTGAGCCTTCTCATGGGCGACTAGTGGGAATGATTTAATTCCACTGATTTTTTTCAACATTACATAGGACACCTGCAGAGAAAAGGATAGAATCAAGTTCTCAGAAGGCACCACTCCACATTTTAGTTGCAAGAATGACCCTTCTTTTTGTAGTTACTAGACTCAGTTCAATACTGTGTTGCACAGAATGTTCTGTACTCTCCATGGGTACAAAACATTTCCTTTTTCAAAAGACTCCCCTTGGAACTATGTGCAGTCTTTAAAGTAAAATGAATATGCGAATCAGGTTGTCATAAAAATGTGGATGTGAAACTATTTGAATATACATTACATATTTTCAGTACAAGCAGACTTTATACATTCATTTTTCTGGCACATCTGTCAGAAAATGAAGGAATGTACCCTTTCAGCTGCACAGCATTTTGGAAGAATCCTTTGTTTCTATTACACATCTGTATGTGTAAGTTTTAATCAACAATGGCACACAGACATTGCTGAAAGAGTTAACACTTATATAGTGTCAGGAGGTCTCCATTACCTAATTGGAATACTCAGATGATGTGCAGAGGGACACAAATCACTATTTTTTCCTAACAAATTATGGAAGTAATGCTAATAGAGCTTTCTGAAAAAAAATCTCCAAACCAAACAACAAAACAACTCAGTACATTCTCAGGAACTTTTTACTTCCTCTGAAGGTATAACATTTATTTTTTAAACTCAAATTGCAAGCAGTCAAGACATATACGTGACTCATTTGCCAGATTTCACTTGTAAAATCAAAACCACTTATTGTTGAGCAGTAAAATTGTTTAAAATCAGCATATTTCTCACAGATTTTAAGTAGAAGTAACTGCTGTAAGAAATTTCAGGCAAGAAAAATGTCTTTTCCTAAGATCATGTTGTACCCTGAAGCAAACTCCTGTAAGTATACTGACTGAAAAAAAAAAAAAAAAAGAATAAAAGTAGATATTGAAACACCAATCTTGTTTTATCACAGCTTTGCTCATACATTCCTAGGTTAATTCCTGTTTTTTATCTACAGAAAGTCTTGAATTGTTTTCCCATGCTATCTTTAACACTAAGATAATATTTTTACCTGTTTAAAGAATTAAAAGCATGACAATGCAGAAATAAGTTGTCTTTCATGATCTTCAGGAACAAACAATTCAAGGTAATTATTTTAAGAGGAAAACCATGGAACCTGTAGAAATCCTGTAACGGTAGTATACACATTATTTCACCTTCTGACTCATGCAGTAAATCCTGATTAGTGAGCATAATGTACCTGATGAAATTATATATGATAATTAAAATGGGTTTTGTTGTCCCTTGGTTTTGAAATCCTGAACTTATATCTCTTCCTTGGTTATATACTATACAGGTATATTTTATGATCCAGAATCTGTCTTCATTCTTTGTTGCCTTGAAAGAGAAGAATGTTTTATTACAGTCCCATAAAAGTCCTGACAAAAGGAAAAAGCAAGCAGTATTTTTAATAATGTTACCTTATTCATGCAACATATTAGGTGAAAATGTGGTTTATGTTCATGTGTTCTTGTCAACTTATAAAGAGAAAGACTTAAAGAAAAAACAAACAAAACTAAAAACTAAAAAAAAACCAAACCACCAAAAAAAACACAACAAAACCCGACAAATTAAAAAGCATAGCAATTTAGGAGCAGAGACAAAGAATAGTTGTCTGAAAAATTCTAGGAACTGATATAGCTGATATGAAAATTAGGATTTAGGCTTTTAATTTTCTTAAATGAAGGGTTATTGAATGTCTCATGTACGTACAGACAGCTCCTATTACATATATAGTAAGTTTATCTAATGCCTAATGATGTTTCAAGACAACAAGAAACAAAAGGTGAAATGACCTAAAAAAAATCTTGTAATAAAGCACTATGCAAGAGCCTACATCTTGCACAAGCAATTAGGTTTTCATTACAATATGGTTTAATTTACATTACATTTCCTTCATACTTTCAGTATGTGTCTGCTACCTGGTCCTGATGATTTACTGCTTCTTCAGTGATGTGTCCTTTCGCTCTTATTTACCATCATTATTCTCTTTTTAAATAGTTTAAAGGAACTACAAGGAACTTCTGTTTACAGTTTGACTTCCTAGGATTTCCTTTTTGTTTTCCAGAATATAATAATGATCTTGTTGATTCTCTATCAAAACCTAGATTGATTCTCAGAATTAAAGTAAGAATCGACTCAGTACTATTCTGGGTCTACTTAACTGTTATGCAGTCATTCAGCATATTAATATATATCATTTTTTTCTGGAAATAGAACAGCTTCTACTCATGTAAGTTGTCTTATAATGGTACAGAGGTCACACACATGAAGGATATACTGCATGCATTGAATTCACATTTATGTTTAACAAATCATATAATATGAGATCTTAAGTTACTTTGGCTGTACTGAGATGGAACTGAAGACATTTTGTACTCCTTAGAAAAATTCATAACTTGAATAATCGCTCCTTACAATTTTCTGGTCTACTACAGTGAAGCTACTGGCACATTTTCCATGTGCATCAAGTGTTTATTTATAGGATAACTGAATAGAATTGATTCAGTGCCATTAGATGTCTAACACTCCCATCTGTTCTTCATCTGCCTCCCCAAGGTAGTATCAGTCTGCTAGAGGTTTTGTGCCATATCTGATAGACCTTCACTGAATATCTTGAACACTGAAGAGTATCTCAGATGTCATCAGCCATCCATGTGTAGGCAACAGAACTGATATTGTGCAAAAATAACTAGCCCATTACATTGGGCATCTTTTTAAAAAAAAAAAAACTTTAACCACTTATGAAAAGGTCAGAAAAGGGATTTACAACTTTGTTAGAATAAGAGTGATCTGAAAAAGTTTCTTGTATTCACAGAAGATTCTGATGTGAACTTTTCTGAACCTAATATAGAAATTTTAAGTAAACACTATATGTAAGAAAAAGTATTAAAATACAAGTAAAATTAGACATTATATACCCATTAGTGTTAAGAAAAGCATGCCTACATGAAAACACATTAAAAATACATTGAAAGAATACAAAAAATCATGCCTCTTTTTTAAATATAGAAGGATTCTGATGGGGATCTTCAAGATGATTATTAAGTAGACTACAAGAATCAAAGGAAAAAGTTTACTTTTCAATTCAGTCTGCACTAAGGAGAGCTTGACTGAGACAAAGATGCAAAGACTTTATTTTATACATCTGGCTTGATGATATAACTCTGTGCACAAATTGAAATTGGAACTTTGAAGACAATGCATTCTTCAGCTCTCATTTTTCTCTCACCTCATCTCATCCCTCTACCAGTAACTAAATCAGATTTTGGAATTATTATCATTGCATACACCTTTGATTTCTTTCCCTTTGATATATAAACTATGTTTGGTCAGTCACATAGGCAATATAGTGGAAAAGGTAAAGGCACAAACAGTTTAGAATGTTAAATAATTACTCAGAAGAATTTTGAAGAGTTAAATACTACAATTAGTCCATAAATGAGATGTAGATTCACATAAGGACTAGGAAAAATGTTTAAAAAAAAGTCCTTCTACCCAATCCAGAAATTAAAGAAAAATCTTTGTAGCATTGTGCTGGCATTTCATAAGGTCACAGCATAGAATATTTTGGGTTGGAAGGGACCTTTAGAGGCCACCTAGTCCAACTCCCCTGTAGTGGGCAGGGACATTTGATGAATGGTGTCTTGTTATTTCATTTTGGAGGGCTATTCAGACATTCAAGCTTCAAAGAAGTAACTCTGGTATTTTGAAATGACTTCTGAGTCCTTCCTGTAATGTAGGAGCTTAAAGTTCCTAAATTCTACTCCTTTGACTAGCTTCTAACTGACGTGCCATGAAAGCTTAAAGTGCATAGTGGAACTGGCCTACTTAAATATTTACTGTCTAGTTGTAATGAGTTAATTGGAAAAACTTCAGAAACATCAATAACCTAAAAAACATGGCCGATAATGGAAGATGGGTAGATACTAATTTGTTTAGAGAAATAGAGGAATTATAAGCTCCAAATATGCAACTGTTTGCTGCGAAGAAGCAATGCAAATTGTCAGTCCTTAAAAACAACAAAAATACCATCAGACTTAAATTGTAATGTAAAGGTTTGTTTGGGTGTGTATATATTATTACCTAGGAATAGTTATCCTTTGTATGTGCTTTGCAATAAAGTCCTATCTTTATTGCATTTTCAGTAATTTAAAGAAATAAAGTTGCCTATTCCTGAACAGCTTCCATTCATCTCTTTAGTGTAATGATTTTGCATCTTCATGTGTAAAATATTTCTTAGCCAAACAAAATGATTTAACATAAAAAGTAAGATAAAATTTATTGTCAATATAATAATAAGAAAGCAATTCACAATTAGTATGCTTATGTCTTTATTTTTATCCTGATATTTCCTATTAATAAATACAGACAATAAAGGCAATGATCATCAATGTAGATAATATAGTCTAAGAGATAAATTTACCTACTCTACAACAAGAAAAAGCAGAAAATTAATTAATATTTCAATAATTAATCAAACAATATAATCACTCAGTACAAAATACTTCCGCATTTAATTCAGTTAGTTTAATTAAGTCTAGCTGTGTGCATGTTCTCATTTTTTTAATGAAAAAATTTCAAAGCTGAAGTATTGCACATAATTTTTTGAGCTCTTGAAGGTGTTAAAATACAGCTCAGAAGATATATACAAAGCATGAGGTTATTTAAAATACTTTTCTTAAGACAAAAGCCAGCTTCTGTAGAACTCCGGTAGACAGAATAGCTTGATTTATTTTAGAACAAAATAGCCCATTGTATTGTTGATCTTTACTACTACTACCACTACTACAACTACTTAATTGCTTTTTAAGATGCTTTCACTGAAAGCTAAAGCAGCTTCACTTTCTAACACTGAATTTGTCTACATCAGTAGTATTCCCACATTTCCCCCACTCCTGTGTTCCTTATAATGTTGATCCTTTTTGTACATAAAAAATGTATTAGTTGTCCCTTGAAAAGAGCAGAGAAGCTAAGGCAATGTAATAACAGCAACAAGTATGATGTTATTTGTTCTTCAGTTGTTGCATGAAAGAGTAAAGTAATTTGGCAGAAAATAAACCCCCTTGCATTCCAGCTGGTCCTCAGATGTCAGAGGGCCTGGGGGCGGCTAGGTTTAGATTCTGAGTGGTGTCCAATTTAACACTATTAGTCCGGTCACATTCAGTCTGGCTGAACTACCACGGCACGGACTCACTAACAGAGCACTCTTAGTCTGGGTACTATTAGTCCGGTCGTGTTCAGTGTGTCCGAACTATCACGGCTCAGATCGCAGTCCGGTCGCGTTCAGTACGTCTGAACTAACACGGCTCTGGATTTACTAATAGCCCCCTGCACTCCCTGCCCAGTCACGCTCCACAATACCACGTGGCCACTAATGATCTGACGGCACCTGATGAGAGAACTACTGTGACTAGCTACATGAAAAGTGCAGTTTATTGAGAGCAACAGAAATACAAGTTCTTTTAGATTGCTGGTGTTACACTGTCTGCAAAGGATATATATATATACATATATGGTATACCAAATGCATTACATCAAAGAGCAGCTCAAGAAGTTTCTAAGTTAAATCCAGATTTTACCCAAAGGTGTCCCTAAGGGAGGGGAAGTGAGGTTCAGCGCGTCGACTGATCCCAAGAGTCAGAGATGATGTCCGCTCTGGCGTGTCCATGATGATGTCTTCCCTAACATCCCCCCTTACCTACACTATTTTTATAATAATTTTCACCTTCAAGGTGGAGCTTGAGTGACTCTAGTCATAAATACATTTATTATGATTGGTATAAATTTCTCTTGCATCGCTTTTAAAGATATAGCCGAAGAAACTTCACTGAGCAAACTCATTGAGGGGTGGTCGCACTTTGGAGGCAGGTAGCCTTTGGGATGGAGGTGTGTTTTGGTATTATAATGACATTATAATG
>JANHFZ010001893.1:10090-36543 GCA_027560215.1 Halcyon smyrnensis | reverse complement strand
CCTTGCATTTTGACTTGTTGAAGCTCATGCAGTTTGCACTGGCCCATTTCTCAAGCCTATCAAGGTCCCTCTGAATGCCATCTCTTACCTCAAGTGAGTCCACAGCACCACACAGCTTGGTGTCATCTGCAAACTTACTGAGGGTGCACTCAATGCCAATCTCCATTTCCAGACTTAAACTAGAGAAGGAAACAAGGCTATGGTTCCTTTTTAAGTAAATTACCAGCTTTGTATGAGAATACAGGTATAGAAACATGACTTCTTGATTAAAGAAAGACAGGTATGAAAACAAAGTATTTGTTATTATTTTAAATTCATGAATATTCTGTCAATTTCATGATTAGAATTAAAATCTTGGTTTTGGAATTATTGGTAATAAAACACCATTTGTTCACAGTGAATTTTTCAGAAGTTTGGAGTGCATGAAGATCCAAACATAAAGAGACATATTTCTCTATTGAATATTGCCACTGTTGTTGCACAGCTCTACTTCAGACCATTCATGTCCACATAGCAAGAGTAGTCTATTCAGTAGGAGGGCCATCACCTTTCCTCCAAAATGCTTGAACTTAGAGTTATCTCACTCAAGAGTGTTTTCTGTAGGGTTCTCAAAGCATTATGCCTTGGGCATTTCATTATTGTATTTGAAGGCATGTCTCTTATTTTCAATAGTGAATTCTGACTGTGTTACAGCAAAAATCTTTTTTATTCATATGGAAAAGCTGTAAAGATAAAAAAGCTAAACAGACTGGAAGAAATTAAAGTTTTGTTCCTGCATGTGAGAACAGTTGATTGATACTATAAGTTTAAAATTCACTTTGTAAAGTCCTTCATTAAAAAAAAAAATATCCTGCTGGAGTAACATAAAGCTCTTTCCTTCAGTTGAAATAATTGAGTATGGGATTTTCTTTGTTGTTCAAATGTATTTGAGTTTTTTTATCAGATTTTAATTACGTCTCCCTCAGTTTGATAAATCTTTGCAAAATAATAGCTTTGCATGTTGTTAAAATACATTAAAATGACATAGATGTTGGCTGAAGAAATAGCTTTGGGGATGTGTTTTATAAAGTCTTAATTCATGTGGCTTTATTTATTTAAAATTAGAACTTACTTTACAAACCAAGGACAAGGACAAGCCATGATTTTACAAGTAGTATACTGAAAATTCATTCCAGATCCCACCTCAAGTATGTGCAATAGGTACAGAACATCCTAAGAATTTAAGAAAAAATACTTTTTTCACCAATAAAATACAAAGGAAAATTAGTCTACTCTAGTCTAGTCTACCTAGTAACCATAGGGAGACAGTTAGGGTAAGGTCAAATTCTAGGTACTTTCAGACAGGGATTTAATCATACCTTTTTTATTCAACTGTTTCTGATGGAATGAAAAAATAGTAACTTGCTAGGAACTATACACGATAGTGATAGAACTACTTTCACTGACTATTTTTTCTGCTTGTAAATGTTTTGCTCAGCTGCTAGGCATGTTAGAAAGTGTTGCATGTTGAGCTGACACTTGTTTGTGTTTGTGAATAGCTATGTATAGAAATATGTCAGTGGTACATTATGGACAGGGTCCTGTGAGAAGTACAGCATAATGAAAGCCTCCCTAAAAGTTGTTTGTTTTTTTTTTTAAATATCCACATAACCAAAAGCCCCAGTTTTAAAGACTGCATTGGAAAAGAAGCTGCTTTTCATTTCTCCTCCTCTGTTCTCATTACTGATCCAGGGTAGGTTAAGGGAAGGAAATTGGTTCTCCAAGAGATCCTGTAGATGAAGTCTGTTTATTTTGTCCACTCAGGCTTCATCCTGAGTAGCCAAAAATGCCACCACCACCAAAAAACCTAAAATGTGACCACACTCTGGTCTCAAAATTCTGATAGTCTTTCTTTCTGCTGTTAAAAAAATATATTCTACTTATTACTTTGAGTATCTTTAGGACGTCTGTGAGTAGTGTGTTGAAATTGCTATAGGAAAATCTGCTAATTTTGGAAACAGCTTTATTATTTCATGTAGTGTGAATGACAAGAAGAAAGAAGAGGATGAAAAGAGAGGTTTTAAATAGAACTATATCTCAAAAATATTCTGATATTTTCAGTCAAAACAGAAGTAGTTGACAAAGACCATATTTTCCAATCAGAAGACTGTTTATATAGAACCATCAGTAATAAATACTTTTCTCAATGGATTTTAAATACTTGGCTTTACAGGCAATTTTATATACCTGAAATATAATAAGCATAAGAATTTGGAACCATTTAAAAGGGTAAACAAGTTAATAATTATATTTCAAGGTAAACAAAACCAACTGTAAAAAACTTTTCAGCTTTCCGGCTTGAATTTGAAAGGAATGTCAGAAAATTAAATTATAATATATGAAATACCTAAATGGGTTCACTGCAAAGTTTTCCACATGTTTAAGATGTTCACAAATTGACTCCAAAGGAATAAACAGGATGAATTCAGAGCCAGTATGTGATCAAAACTGTGACTTGATGTCACAGAGTGCTTTTGGACAAATCACAGGACTGGAACATTGCCAAGGAGAAATATGAAAATGCTGTAAAATCAAGAAGAAGTTAAAAGAGTATGTTATAGTATGCTTCAGAGTCAAAATAATAATGGAAAAGTTGATGTAGTATTATTGTAGAGGTCCCCTAGAATTTGTTTGATCGGTGTGACAACACAGATGCAACTTTTTCTGAGCTACTTCCAAATGAAACTTGAAAAGGACAGAACCTGGGGTGCCTCTCTACAAGAAGGACATTGAGATGCTGGAAGGGGTACAGAGGTGGGCTACAAAGCTGGTAAAGGGTTTGGAGCATCTGTCTTATGAGGAAAGTCTGAAGGATCTGGAGCTGTTTAGCCTTGAGGAAAGAAGGCTGAGAGGAGACGTTATTTTCCTCTACAACTACCTGAAGGGAAGTTGTAGCAAGGCAGAAGTTGGTCTGTTCTCCCTGGTGACAAGTGACATAACAAGAGGAAATGGCCTGAAGTTGAACCAGGGGAGGTTCAGGTTGGATATTAGGAAGCATTTCTTTACAGAAGGGGTTGTCAAACATTGGAATGTCCTGGCCACGGAGGTGGTGCAATCACCATCACTGGAAGTGTTTAAGAGGCGGTTAGATATTGTGCTTAGGGACATGGTTTAGTGGTTTTTGATAGGGCTAGGAATAAGGTTGGACTTGATGATCTTGAAGGTCTCTTCCAGCCAAAACTATTCTATGACAATGAGAATTTTTTATGTATGAAAAAAAACCCACATCAATGCATTGACAGGTTTCACAACCTAAAGGGTTACCCATCCTTTGGGTTTATAGGGATCATGACTGTGGGTTTGTAGTATTCTATAATACAAAAGGACATGAGACTTTATCCTATAGGTTTCTCTATTATAGATTACCATACATACCAGAAAAATCAGCACTAACAAGTATACTTGTGATAAAATAAATACATGTAACAAGCTATTAGAAATCAATAACAGCGATCAGTAGTATAGCAGAGATCAATTATAGCAACAATGATAGCAGAAATCAAATATATATATAATGTTACAGAAAACTACAAAATTATCACTAGGTATGCAAACTTATAAATATTTTAGCAGTAGGTATTCTAATGACAGATAACTTATTTATATATATATGACATTAAGTAGATTCCAGAAGTGGGAGGACAAACCAATTTACCCTAGAAGTGGGCCCAGAGAGGGACCAATAAAACAGCAGATTCTCACTTCAAAGATGATCTGCATCATGGAGTTTGGAGTCAGGCAGGCATCCCCAGCAAGTGTCCAAGATCTTGTAGAAAGTTCATGCTGGCATGCTTAGGAAAGGGAGAAGTATGTGAAACATGGGAAATCATCAGAGACAGAAGCTCCATCTGGATAAAAATTACGTCTCTTTTCTATTATAGAGACATAATAGGGCATAGCACATCACCACTTCAAGCAGTCAATAGATGGTATTATTTTCTGGTTTTCACCTGAAATGTCCAATAGACAATGACGTTTTCTACACTCTCAGACCAATTTTTATCTTTTCAGATTGGTTTCCTGTTCTTACCATTAGAATGGACAACAACAGTTATTAATTCTTAATTTCTCTGGATGTTTAACTCTTTTTAAAGACTATTTTTCACCTTTTTAGACATAAATTACCATTACAGTCCCTTGCTTTTTCGCTTACTCATGGTACTGCAGGATGCCTCCAGTTTCTAGGTATTCAGCTGCACTTCTCAAGGATGCTTCTGGTTGCCAGGCCTAGTTTGTCCCAGACTAACAGGAATTTTATCTGTCAGTAGCAGTAATTTTTTTTCTGTTGAGTAATTTTCCCCTTATAATGAGGTCACTTTTATGACTGCTCACACCAACAGGTGATCTTGTTTTGGTATACGTTGGGGACAAGATGGTGTTTTTGAGAACTAAGGAAGCTAACAAGGAAACAGATATTCTAGATTTGTTATAGTTAACAGGAAAACATGCTTAAATAATGTATAACTAGACAGAAATTTGCATGGGGTTGTTATTTGAAGTGAAATAAGCATAGGGCGTAGAATTAACTTGAACATAAAGGATTAAAACCAAACAAATACACGAATAGCATATTCAGAGGCTAGGGAACTCTTGGGAAAATAAAATGCATTAAAAAGTATTGGTTCCAGTACAGACTCTTAAGGGACACCAGTTGTCAGTGGTTTCCACTTGTATATTGAGCTGTTGACTATTTTTTCTGATGCCTTCATACAGCAAACTCCTCATCCATCTAACAGACCACCTGTCAAACCTGTATATGAGCCACAAGAATATTGAGACGGACTATATACAAGGCCTCTCAGAATTCCAGGTAGATGAACATTCATAGCTTGTCCACTTATACAGTCACTCCATAGTAGAAGGCCTCTAGGCTAGTCAGGCACAATGTACCTTTGGTGAAGCCTTGTTGGATGTCCCTAATCTCCTCTCTGCCTTCCATGTATTTTGACATGTCCTTCAACAGAATCTATTCCATGATTTTAACAGGCCCAGAAGTGAAGTTTATTTACTTTGCCATCCTAAATGCATATATTAAATGCTGCTTTGCTTCATGTAACACATTTATTTCCAACCTGCTGACTTCGTGTCTTTGTAATGTTTTTATACTTGATTATGATTTTTAAATTGTTTCCTCACTCTTAGTCCCTTTGAGTACACATCTGGTTCATCATGGGATTCCCACCCTCTAGTATTTTAACAGATTTTTCGAACATTAAGTAAGCCTAATTTAATATTTATTCATTATTTTAATTTGATTCTTTAACTTAAATCTATGCTCAAGTCAGGTTATTTTTTTTTTCTGACTAGTGCAACATGTTTTTCAAACAGACTCTCCTCTTGACCTTAACATAAAAAACCACATCAATTGACAAAAGAATATGTATTAGATTGATTTTAACCTTAAAAAAATCCTACATACTAATTTTTTATTATCTATCAGTACAATGCACAAACATTATGTACTGTTTTGCTTGAGAGTGTAACAGAATTTGAGGTCCTTGCTTATTATCCCTGAAACATCTAGTCCACTCGATTTTTCAGTTTCTAAAGTTCTTGTGAATGTTCATGTAAAAAGAGAAAAAAAGCAGAAATAACTTCTGTATGGAGCAAGCAACTATATAAAAGTGTCCTGTTTTGAGTGAGAACAGAACTAATTCTGTTCAGTGATTTTACTTTTCAGCTCAATTCTTCTAACTAACTGCACTGTCTGAAGTTAGCAGCATGTTTTCACAGTGTCTGCTTCTAGCAGTGATAGCACCCGATGTTTAGTTACTACCGAGGATTGGTGTGCAGACCAAGACCACTGTTGGATCTTGTGTGCCACATTGTGGGGTGCAGAAAGTAAAAAGCCATACCTGCAGGGAGGAAAGGACAGGACAGGTGACCCTAAACTGACCAGCAAGGGATTCCAGCCCATATACATCATATTCGTTATTAAGCTGAGTGATCACGAGGCTCTTGTCCCTCTCTTTGCCCTCTTGGCCCACTTTGCCAGCTTTGCTTGGCTTGGTTTGAGTCATCTTTCGGTTCCTTCCTCGGAGCATCCAAGGAGGACTCTGCCCATTCTGCCTTCGATCCCGATTGGTGTGTTCCTGAATCCGGTACCAGAATCCAGCTGCTGAACACAGCGCCCGTCTGCTGCTGGGCCCAGTCTGGGACTCCCCCGGTGCCTGCTCCACAGCATCAGTGATGATGGTGACATAATTACCATTGGGGTGGGGGGGTTGTTGGGTTTGATATTGGTTTTGTATATGTTTGTATGTATTCCATTTTTATTATTATTATTATATTCATTAAAGCTGTTCTATTTTCCTTTTCTACTCGCTAAGTCTCTCTCCCTTACCCCCTTTCTCTTCCCCTATGGGGAGGGAGGGGTGTGACAGAGAGCATCTGTTATAGGTCTAAAGGGCCACCCTGACCCTAAACCATGACAAAGAGACACAACAGAATGGTGTTATTCTCTGAAGGGATGTATTTTACTTAAGGCATTGTATTGTCAATTTTTATAGACTATTGTCCTTCGTCATAGAATACTTCGTAATATTTTACTTATCTCCCTAAATTAAAAGAGGAAATCTAACACCCTAAGTATTGTAGGAAAATTAATAGAATTTGAGTAACGGTAATATATTACTGAAATCTAGCAAACACCTTTTGACATTACTGTCTAAAAACTTGGAAAAGCAAAATGTGTACATTTGGAATCATATAGTGTTATGTATGCAATCTGAGTGAGTTCTATTCAGTTTAGGACTCATCAGAAAACATATTTTTTACCCTTTCTCTACCTTGAATATTTCTGGACTACATTTATTTCTGTTTTTCAAAATACAAGTGACATTCTCTTTCATTCATTAGCTCTCACTGACTTCTCTTTCTCCTTTCTGCAGACTGGTAATTTTCCAGCTCTCCTTCATGCCTTGGAAGAAACATTCAGTTTATGAAAATTCATTCTTATCTTCCTTGGATATTCTATCTTATATAAAAGTTACCCTCTGTCTCTACTTCCCATATAATTTCTGTCATCAGGGCATTGGAGTGTAGGGTCTATAATTCCAGTCTCCACTCTATTTATAGAAACACATTATGGCACCTTTTCCCCTACCTCAGTATCTGACATGCATAGTGATATCAATGTCTTGGCTTCATGACCATGTTTAAGCTCCTTGTTGTGATACCAGGGATTGCTTCTGTCAGCACTTACTCTTGCAGACTAAGTGATCAGCCAACTGACTAAAGACTTTTGTATTAAACCAGTGATGTGATAAATGGGTTTGGCCTCAAAAAGACCTACCTATTCATCTCATACACTTCCTGGAATTTGAAGATTGGTTCATAAGCTGCAATTCCAGTGCACTTATTTTTAAAGAACATTAGACTGAATATAACTATTGTCTTCATAAAAATGTATATGGTCCTGGGGAAAAGATTCTCATTTTGACATGAAAGAATAAAGAATACATAGAAAACATAACTCTGATCTCTGCTGTCAGTAACTTTAATTCCCAAGAAACATGGCAGCCCCGGGTGATTTGTAACATCGGCCAGTGACACAGAGGTAGTGCAATCTGAACCAGACAGACAACATGACAGAAATAATACACAGCACTTGAACCTTGGTCTTACCTGAGGCAGGTACTGTTTCCCTGTGATCTTAAGGCAGAATTTTTATGTTTCAGGGGTGGTCACTTTTCACAAAAATAAAATAATTCATTACATCTGGAAAACAGAAAGCCAATAACAGCTGTAACAAGTATTTTTTGGCAGTACAACCTAATTTTTAAAAGAACCTTTCACTTTGCAGAGTCAAAAAATATAGGACAGATTTTACTGTTGTCCTGTCTCTCGTAAATGTATATTGCCTACCAGCAAATCTCCCTTATTCATATATGAGTACAGAAGTAAAAAAACAAAAACAAAACACACACACACACAAAAAAACCCCACCTAAAACAAAAAAAAAAAAAGGGGGGAAGGAAAAAATTAAATTTATATTAAATAATACCAGAAGTTCACATTTCAGCACAGATTGACAATCTCTGATTTCATAGCTCCAAGTAATGCTAGTAGTAATTTGGGAAGATACAGACTAAAGTGAAAATCAAAAGGAATGCCTGAGGAAGGAAGCTTTGAATTTAACTACAGAAGCAATTACTCTACATGATGAATTTTAATAGGTCAAAACAGACATATCAACTGACTTCTGAAGATTTTCACACTACAGAGAAGGTGGGAGAAGTCACAGATGGCAATGCCTTGGGAGAAGAACCTTCCACTGTCAGAAGGGAAGAGTCTACTTAGAACCATAAAAATATATATATATATGTAAATATATACAGATACACAAAATGCATTTGTATTTAGAATATATTCTATATCCCATTTTCTATTAATATTCTATAAAATAAGAACATATTTTTAAATAGTCTATAATGAAAGAAATTGAAGTGCTTAATATAATGAGTTGTCAAGAAAAGGGAAAGCTATAGAGGAAAAAGAAATCAAAACTGAAACCTTGAAGAATAGAAGTAGGTGGTGGTTCTGAATAGTATACTTTCCATGATGTTTCAGTTAGTAATGATAATTAAGTATTTTGTGTTCTGCTGAAAAATTTTTATTCACTTAATCAAAGGAGAAATTTCATTTGTACAGGAACTGTAGTTATGATAAATAGAGGACTTTTCAACCAGAGGAGGTAAAATAGGTCTTTAAATGGAAACAGGGATTAATTTCCTCTAAAAAAGTATTCTGAGTATTGTAACAAACAATTATGGAAAATGAACAATTCATTGAAAAATAATTGACTTAAAATCAGTCAATAAATTTTAAAAAAATCAACTGCTTTTAATGCTACTTGATTGCAAGTCTCAGTGAGATCTTAGATATGGTAACAATAGTTACTTTCATAATGACTCGGAATATAATAATTCTTTATAAATACTTCTAAATCAAAAATGTTTAGTGATAGATTTTTTATCTGTTAGGTGATGCAACTGATAAAAGTTATTGTACATTATGCACATACATGGATCTTCATGCTCTATGTTTCTTGGAATGAACTTAATTTCTACAGATTTTCTTGGAACAATAGTGCTTGGTGATTTCCAAGAATATAGCAATTTTCTATTAATTTATGAATGGACCAGTAGGGTTTGCTAGATAGATTGACAAGCCTATGTTCATTGTAGATTTCTTACATTTGAGGTTATCTTTGCTGTTTTCCCAGCCTTGTCATACTGTTAACTATAGGCATCCTCTGAACGATTTATACACATATCACTTTTCTTTTAAGTGTCTCCTCTAAATGAAGAGACTTCATGTGGTACCACAAAGACTTCGATTCCAAAGTGTTATGACCTACATTTTTGGATAAGAAAGGCAATCCCACTTTATAAATTAAGTTCTAAACATCATCTACATAGTATTCCAATAATCCAAAGTATCATTATTTCCTTATTTTCTGTCAACAAATTTTATTGAATTTTACACTACTGTTTTAGTAGAAACCATTGTTTAAAAATATTAAATATTAAATAGGACTGCTGAGGAACTTCTTTGTTCACAAATAAACCAGTAGTCCCCATTCATCATTATCAACTCTATGTTTCCTTTTGAACAACTCCTTTTTAATATGACAAATATCTATCTTCTCTAGCTTTCCTGGTAATGTAGCACTGTACCAAGGTCTTTACTGATGTCTAGGAAGATTAGAACAAGTGTATTTTCTTACTGTAAAAAAGTAATTATCCTGTCCAAGAATTTATCAGGTAAATTGGTCACGATCTATCTTTGTTAAATGTATGTTATATTTCATTCAGTCTCTTCTAACTGACTTAATTTTTGATCAATTATATAATTCTCTTTTAACTAGGTTGAAATTGATCTTTGATGCTTTTATGGTTTTATTCATTAGAGTAAAACCGTATCTTATGAAAAGCCATGCAAAATTAAACTTAAAAAAAAAAAAGCCCAAATAAATCTTTACTGATAATTAGGTAGCAAGTCATTGCAAGGATATTTTTTTCCTTGCATTTTAAAGGAAAAGAAGAAAAAAGTGTCAGAAGCCATGGGGAAAAAAAAAAAAAAAAAGTGACATTGCATCAAGAAACTTCTCTGCTATTTAATTTTATCCACAGCTTTTTCATTCTTGTAGGAAAAGATTTGACATAAATCATTAGATTAGCCTGTTTTCCAGATACCAAAGTCTCAGCTAAAATAACAAGGAAGAGGTGGTATTGAAGAGGCAGACACTAAAGTCAAATGTGCAAGCAATCACTGAATACTTTCCTTTTATCTATATGTGTAGAGGGCAGATGATGGCCAGAACTTAAGAGAAATTGCCTGTCTTGGTCCTAAACTTCAATAATAGTATTCACAACAAATAACAAAACCAGTCATGTAGTCCAGATCAAAATCTGCTGGGTTTCCAGATGTAGAGAGCTCCAAAACTTGTTGAAGTTTTTCCTAGTGGGAAAACTTTGGACTTTTAATTGGAAACCTTGTTTCAAGATAGTATTTAGATTATCTGTAAACTCTACTTTCCTTGTTTGTTTTGTAAAAATCTTTAACATTATAGTAGATGGGCCCAACAGTGCATGTGTGCTTCATAATTTCATACTTAGAAACTGAATAGTATCTGAAATCATTGAGGTGTGTATATATATCTACCTGTAAATTCACTGAGTATTTTCAAGACCACAGAAAATTCCGCTTTAATAAATTCTTTCTTTCCTTAAAGCTCTACTATGTATAGATACAACAAAAATCAGCTACTATGCATTCAGTTTTAGTATAATGGTTGAGATTTCAAAGGATGTTAACTTTGCATTTCCTGAGTTACAATTTACTAATGTAACTTGAATGTTGTTGTATACGCTTAAAGAAAAGGTGGCTATTCTACCAGTCCTTTGGAATCTTATCTTTTCTTTAAAAAGTGATATCTTTTACTTACTTTCAACTCATATTTGGGAACCCACAAATGTATTTGGAGTATTGTGGTTTTATATCGTTATTATTGTCTTAATTCTGTATATGATTTGTGTAAATTAAAATGATTTTCACTTCCATTGCTCTTAATTAACTACTACAGAGGAAGATTTAGCTGGGGTTTATAAATCAAGTTTGTTTATCTGTAACAATTACTATCCTAGATTGTCTCAGCTGTGAGACAGTGAAATTCTTCTGACTAGCTGGGGCAGTTCTGTAATTGGTCAATGCACTATAGGCACATTTCATGCATATCAAAACACCACCCAGAGTAAAACAATATTCAGAGTAAAAATAAGATAGTTCTTAATGCTATACAACAGAATTAAAATACATTGGCTAAGACAGAGTATTATATGTCTAAGAATATGCTAATTTATTGAAGGAAGCAAGTAAGTTCTTTATTTTGTAAACAAATTTTTTTAAGCTTCAGTTTTCTTATTCCAGCAGTCCTTCTTTGTTTCTATTAATCTTGATTTAAGCACAAAATTGTTTAATTGGAAAATTCCTGTTCCTTCTAGGTGACCTGGTATCACCCAAAAATTTAGCAACAGTTGAATTATTATCATGTTTAAACTTCAGAACAACTGTACAAGTGAAATGAAATTAATGAATAAGGACTATCAGATAGTGCATTTAATTTGCTAATACAGGCAACAACTTTTTTAACCATCAAATCAATTAACCTAATTTCTGACTAAGGAAGGAAGTTATCTAATTTGTTGCTCTTATTATGGATGATGATAGTAGTATCTCACTCTTAGATACACTAAATTATGCATATTTTTATTTATTGATAGCATTTAGTTTGGTTTTAAAATATTGCTAAAATCATTAGTAACATCTTTGAAAAGAAGAAATTGAGGTTTGGAAAAAATAAAATTACATTTTTAGGGTCTTCATCAGTCAGGTATCTGATCCAGGTTTTCTGCACTTCATTACTAATCTAAACAATTTGAAGTGTATTATCTTGAAAGAATGTGCTGCCCATGTAACTATATGGCTTTTATTAAGTGGTTAAGCATTATTCTAAAAATAAGTTATTGAAAAGTAAGTAAAATACATGGTTCCAGAACCAAAGTAAAAAATTACCTTTGTGACAAAGGATTTTTATACCTTTGTATTGCTAGGATATACTTGATTAATAGCTTTTTCTATATATTTATTGCATGAGATTAATTTTACATGATCTCATTACTTGATCAGGAGAGATAACTTTCTACGTGACCTTTTCAGGACAGTTGGTTAGTACTTTTAGAAATAAGTTACAACTGTACTTAGTTGATGATTAATGTTAATCGTGACATTTTAATTGTAATAGACACTCTTAATTGATTTTTCCCTTAAGATGATTGCAGCTCAATATCTGACAAAATAGTCCTTTCTTCTTTCAATGACAGAAAATAATAAATTTTCTACTTTAAATGAAAGAAACTCTTGTATATGTCTGTAAATACAGAATATATTGAGGATGCCATCCAGAGGGACATAGACAAGCTTGAGAAGTGGACCTGTGTGAACTTCATGAGGTACAACAAGGCCTAGTGCAAGGTCCTACAACTATGTTGCGACAATCCTTGGTCTCAATACAGGCTGGGGGATGAAGGGATTGAGAGCAGCCCTGTGGAGAAGAACTAGGTGTTACTGGTTGATGAAAAGCTGGACATCAGCAATGTACGCTCACAACCCAGAAGGCCAACCATATCCTGGGCTGCATCAGAAGAAGCGTGGCCAGCAGGGGATTCTGCTACTTTACTCTTCTCTTTTGAGGAGTACTGTGAGTACTGTGTCCATCTCTGGAGTACTGTGTCCAGGTCTGGAACCTTTAGCACAAGAATGCATAGACCTGTTGGAGTCTGTCCAGAGGAAGGCCATAAAAAAGGTATGAGGGCTGGAACACCCTCCTGTGAAGAAAGGCTGAAACAGCTGGGGGTATTCAGCCTGGAGAAAAGAATTCTCTAGATACCTTACTGCAGACTTTCAGTAATTAAAGGGGGCCTACAAGAAAGATGGAGACTGTCTTTTTAGCAGGGTCTGTTGTGACAAGACAAGGAGTAATGATTTTAAACTAATGGAGGGTAGATTTAGACTAGATACGAGGAACAAAATTTTACAGTGCAGTTGGTGAAACACTGGCACAGGTTACCCAGTGAGTTGGCATAAGCCCCATCCTTGGAAACACTCAAGGTCAGGTTGGATATGTCTCTGAGCAACCTGATGTAGTTGAAGATGTCCCTGCTTATTGAAGAGGGGTTGGACTAAATGACCTTTGAAGGTCCTCTCCAACCCAAAATATTGTATGATTCTCTCTATATATTTATATCAATCAATATAATATAACCAATATTCAGTAAATATTTATTATTGGTATTTTTATTAATAATCTGAGAATTCATAAAATCAGATTATATTCATGTGAAATTTTTTTGCTATATATTTATCTTTTTTTGTTTGTTTGTTTGTTTCCCCATGTTTTTCCTGTTCTTTCAATTCTGGAATTTATTTTCTTGCTTTATTTTCCATTTCTGGTTCTACTTTTATATATAATAACTGGTATATATCAATGATTTATGTTAAGACCTGGTATCTGAAAAGAATAATCTTTCAGCAGTAGGAATGTGCCAGCTTGAAGAGTGCAATTTTCAACATGATTTTTTAAAGTGTTGTAGTTCTCTTAATATCATTTAGCAGAAAATAACTCTCACAGATCTAGTGAAAGTTTAGCATAATGAAAAAGGCCTTTATGTTTTGGTTTGGTTTGTGGGGTTTTTTTTCCCAGTTTGTCTTAAAAGTTGTAGTCAGCCATAAGTTATAGGGGAAGGACTTTCCAAATTCAGCAAATAAGAATCCAAACTATACTCAGGGGAAGGTAATGTATTGTAGCTTTTCAGTTACAGTTAATTTCATAAGCAATCTCAAATCTTTTGAACTAAAGACTAGTTAAGACTTAGATCCCAGCTGAATGTTATCTACTAGGCTACAACAATAAAGTGTAGGGAACCATTGCCAATTTTGCCTAATAAAAATAATAATAGTTATAACATGGACCCAAAGGGTGATTAACACCAATGCAGACTAGGCAATCCTAGTACCTGAGAGAAATGTGCAGAAGACCCCACAGCCTGACCACCAGCACTGTATGACTGGAACTGCTGTGCTAACTCACTCAAATTTAATCCCAGGATGTGTCATTATTCCTGTGGTGAACAGAGTTAATTTAATTCAATAGTGAAGTTTGCTGTCACCAATGGGATACCAATTACTCTGACCACAGATATCTGTAATATGAATTCTGATGAGTTCATGAGTTCTGATGGAACTGGGACTTGAGATTGCAGTGGGACTTTGACCTCAAGAAGGGATTGGTGCAGCAAGGGATACCCTTGTGGCAGGCATTGCTTGAGTTCCTTGGTAAACCTTACATCCCAAAGTCTAAGAGTGTAGGGATGACACTTGGTAAAAAAGTTCATGTAATAATGTGAAAATAAGATGAGAAATAAGAATCCCTTTGCTCCCCAATGGGAGGTTTTGTTGTGGGCTTCTTGCTTTGTACATTGTTTTTTTCATGGAAAAAAGTACAGAAACCGGAGGAAGAGAAGTGTGATCAGGTAAACAAAATTAAGTACTCCCAGCTAGGAACCAGAGGTCTAGTATGGGAATGTACAGTCTTCCTTCCCTTCCAGTAGTGTTGAGGAGAGCTTGTTCTCTCTCCCCATGGATAAACAGCTCCAACACAGTTATTAAAGAATAACAAGGGGAGGAGAAGACAGATGGATCCACCCCAGAGCCTAACCAAGGAATGTGGCTGGGGCTTTGGGATGTGGGAATCTGCTACTGCTGCAGAGCCTGAGTGGATGCAATAATACCTCAGCCCCTGATCCTGCACCCTTCTGGAATTGCACAACCTGAGAGAGAGAACAAACTTCAAAGAGGTCATGGAGTGCTCATGTGGTTGCTGAAATGCTGGGAGAGGAGAGCTTCAGGGCTAGATTTAGCACTGGAGCATGGTCTCAAAGATCAAACATTTGTAAGACAAAACAGTTCTCCTTAACAGTAGTGGGATATGACCTGTGAAAAAAGCCAAAGAGGAGGTGGTGGCAGATAAGGGGTTAACAAGCCCTGATTGAATTGACTTTACCTTTGCATGCTACTGTCCTGATGTGCTTCATATGCAGTGTGAACCAGAAGCAAAGCAAGCTAAACAGCATGCCACCAGGGACAAAGTAACACCTCCTCCATTCCCACAATGAAGGACTGTTAACACAGTTTTCTTCCACCTAGTAAGGAATCCAGTACAATGGAAGCAGTTATCCCATGTGTAGAAGCATCGTCCCACCATTCAGCCTCCTGATCTGGAAGACAGGGATGGTGAGCAGAATAAACCCCCCATAATCGAGGAGGAAGCAGTTAGTGACCTGCTACACTACCTGGACACTCACAAGTTTATGGGGCTGGATAAGATCCACCTGAGAGTATGGAGGGAGTTGGTGCAGGAGCTTGCTAAGCCACTCACTATCATTTATCAGCAGTCCTGGTTAACAGGGGAGGTCCCAGATCACTGGAGTCTTGCCAATGTGACGCCCAACTACAAGAAGGGCCGGAAGGAGGATCTGGGGAACTACAGGCCTGTCAGCCTGACCTTGGTACTGGGGAAGATTATGGAAAGGTTTACCTTGAGTGCACTCACACAGCACATAGAAGATAACCAGGAGATCAGGCCCAACCAATATGGGTTCATGAAGGGCAGGTCCTGCTTGACCAACTTGATCTCCTTCTATGACCAGGTGACCACCTAGTGCATGAGGGAGGGGCTATGGATGTTGTCTACCTGTACTTTACTAAGGCCTTTGACATTGCCTCCAACAGCATTCTGCTAGAGAAGCTGGCAGCTCATGGCATAGACAGGTATATTCTTCGCTAGGTTAAAAATTTTCTGGATGGCTGAGGCCAGAGAGTTGTGGTGAATGGAGTTAAATCCAGTTATCAACTGGTCACAAGTGGTGTTCCTCAGGACTCAGTTTTGGGGCCAGTCTTGTTTAATATCTTTATCAATGACCAGGATAAGGGGATCAAGTGCACCTTTAGTAAGTTCGAAGATGACACCAAGTTCAGTGGGAATGTTGATCTGCATGAGGGTAGGAAGGTTCTGCAGAGGGATCTGGACAGGTTGGATTGATGGGCCAAGGTCGACTGTATGAGGTTTAACAAGGCCAAGAGCTGGTTCCTTCACTTCAGTTACAACAACCCCAGGCAACACCAGAAACCCAGGGAAGAGTGGCTGGAAATCTGCCTGGCAGAAAAGGATCTGGGGGTGTTGATCGACAATCATCTGAACATGAGCCAGCAGTGTGCCCAGGTAGCCAAGAAGGCCAACAGCATCCTGGCCTGTATCAAAAATAATGTGTCTAGCAGGAGAAAGGAAGTGATCATGCCCTTGTACTCAGCACTAGTGAGGCCACAGCTTGAGTCCAGTGTTCAGTTTCGGGCTCCACAGTATAAGAAAGATAATGAAGTGATGGAACAGGTCCAGAGAAGAGCAACATTGCTGGTGAAGTGTGGAAAACATGTTTTATGAGGAGCAGCTGAGGGAACTGGGATCATTTAATCTGGAGAAGAGAATGCTGAGGGGAGACCTTATTGCTCTCTACAACTACGTGTAAGGAAGTCGTAGTCAGATCAGCGTTGGTCTCTTCTCCCAGGTAGCTAGCAATAGGATGAAAGGAAATGGGCCTAAGTTGCACCAGAGGAGGTTCAGGTTGGATATTAGGAAAAACTTCTATACTGAAAGAGTGGTGAGGCATTGGAACAGAATGCCTAGGCAAGTGGTAGAGTCACTATCCCTGAAGATGTTCAAAAAACATGTAGATATGCCATTTCAGGACGTGGTTTAGCAGTTATGATAATGTTAGGTAGATGTCTGAACTCGATGATCTTGGGGGTCTTTCACAGCCTTAATGATTCTGTGATTTACTCTGGGTTAATTTAAGAGACCCTAGAGTTTAGCAGTACCCCAGAACACATAAACATTGAGGCCATTGCCCTGTAGGGACAAACACCATAGCTATGCAGTTAAGCCTAGAAGTGTCTGAACAGGAAAAGTATCCCATCGTGTATGTCTACACTGATGGTGACCAGTGATGTGTGGGCATATCTAGAATAATGGAATAAAACACAGACAGAAGTAACTGTAAACCTGTCAAGGGAGCAGCTTGATTATAAGGATAGAAAGTAAGTTAGCATAAATAACCTGCCAATCACTGTGATAGCTACAATTGTGTCCATCACTGCAAAAATCATTAATTCCAAAAAAACTCTTAGACAGGCAGATTGTGAGTACCAGTGATGATGATGGCCAGTTGTTAGGTCCCAAGCAATAGCAAAGAGGCTATCCAAGAATCAATTATTCTCTGCTCCACTCTAGCACCAATGGTATCTGTGGTCACATAGGAGTAACTTTTATGATATAAGAAAGCTTGGAAGAGCAATTGCCCAACTCCAGGATTACACATCCCATAGCTAAGACTGCTACACTGACTATTCCATCTCTTCTGCATGACAAAGGCATTGTGTGAAAAAGCACTAGTGTGAGATGCCCAGTGTCTCTATTGTTCTGCACTGTCTTTCCTATGGCAGAAGGAAGTAGTGTGATTCACAAAATTGTATAGATTTGTGATTAAAATATTTTGGTATCTGACTTCATATTGCCTCCCGAGAATCAAATTGATCTTAAAACATGACATTTTGGTACACAAGCCTAGGAAGCAGAAAACCCCTCATCATGAATGGGATTTCAGCCACACCTCCAATAATCCATGTAACATTTAGCTGTTAGGACAAAGAGACAAAGAGGTGGTCATCAGGGTATCTGCTTACAGCCTGATGAAAGAAATTCACGTAAAGGGAACCCTGAATCTTAGTTTCTTACTCCAGTATACTTCATTCATTTTTAGATGCCTGTGGTCCCTACAGAGACAATGCATACCTTCCCCAGAAGCCAGGAAATTGAAGGAATAATAGAATCATCATTTTGTCTCTACTCTTTTATTTAAAGCACTCCTCTAGGATGTGAGAAGTGAAGGATCAAACTTTTAATCTGAGCCTCAGGTCTTGTCTTGAACTTCTAAGGTAAATGATTCAGAGATGCAGTATCTTTATGTAAAAGAAGCTACTGTCTCCTTTTTTTCATCATGAAACACAAAAGATGAAATCAAAGTAGAAAGCAAATCCACCATATGTCATATGTCTTTTGTTTTTCATAGATACACCCGGATTGAAAGGAGGATGGAATTATACTATAGTCTCAGTTCCTGACATAGACTATCTGAATTGAGGTCTAAACTCCTAAGTATTTCCAAAGAAAACAGCCCCTGAGTAATTTCATAAAGTTAATCTTGTCAAAAACTGAAATTTGATTCTGGTAATTTAAAAGAGTCAAGAAATAATAACAAAATTACAAGATGATTCATGCTGGAAGAGATTTGGGAGATTTTCTCTAACCTCCTACTCCAAGCAGATAAGGTTGACCAGAGCTTGATATAGTCAGGTCTTGAAAATATCCAAGTATGGAGGCTGCACACCCTCTCAGGGCAACCTCCTTCCCTGACTGTCTGCAAGAAGTAAGAGTCTCTCCTTGAAACTAGTCTGAACCCTTCTTGTTTCAATTTATGTTCATTGTCACTGATCCTGACTCTGTGCACCACTCTGAAGAGCATGTCTCTGTCTCCTTGGTGACCTTCCTGTAGGTACCAGGGGCTGCTCCAGCATATCATCAGGTCCTCCCGTTAAGTCTCACCTGCAAACTTTATCTGCAAGTCATCTGTTCACTCATCTGACTCATTGATAAAGATGTTGAATATGGCAGTTGCCTCAGTGCTTTCTCCCCGGGGATCCCACTTCTCTGAATAAGCTGAAGTTCACTTTCCTGAAGTCCACAATCAGTATCTTCTTACCTTCCTTGGAGATGAACAGTTCCATCTCATAATTAAATGGAACTCAGTCCTTATACAACTGGTCTAAGGAAGATACTAAACATGAGATCCACAAAGAAATTTAAGCACTTCTTCTTGCTCAGGTGTTTTACGGGTTTCTCAGGGTCTTGTTTCATGTTGTGCAGTGTCACTCCATCATTATCATGAAATGCTTAAGTCGCTGTAAAAAATAATCATAAAACAACATGAGACATTATTCCCAAAGCTTCTCATACCCTGTGGTTCCAAACTTCTAAGTAAGCATAGCCTGTGAACCTTGCAGAAGCCTGGAGATTTCTCAGCCTTCATACTGTGTCAAGATTGAATTCAGAAACAGTCCCAGAACGCAGAAATTCTTGGAGATATATATTCAGGTTATCATTACCAGAAAAGTATTTAAAACTATCTTTGGAACTTGATTCCCAAAGAAAGTAATTTACTTTGATGGGTTTTGGATCAGGACCTAGGTGAATTGTCACCTAAATTCAATGCAGTTTTACGAAGAATTTCAATGAAATAGCATCATAGTAGAAAGATAGGGAGAGTCAGTCTTTCGTTAGTTACCTCTAGAATCCAAATATATCCAGTGGGAATTAAACCATCAGCTTGACAGAATAGCCTTAGTAGAAAAAAACAAAATAAACCAAAACATATATTTTTTATTTTCTTAATAATGAAAAAAAAATATTTTTTCTGAATAATAATTAAAAATTATAAATATGTTCTTGTATATGGATTTGATATGTGACATTGTGAGAATACATTTTAATGTTTCAAATAAAAATTAATAAGTAAAAATGCATAATTCATAGGCAAGATGCTGTGTCTGTCGCTGTGGAGACTTAGGTGAATCCTGTGGCTGCCTAGTCACAAGTGTGACTGACACATAACTAAATATTTTTTCTGCTGTTCTAGACTATATCATTGAAAATCCATGCTTTTTTACAGTTTACTATATATTAGACACAAAAATCATACAGCTGTCACAAAACTATTTTAACTAAGTGGTATATTTGAATTTTGGTAAATTTGAGACTGAAAATAGTTTTTTAAAGGAAGTTGACCTTTAAATATGGTAATTTTTCAGTTGGTTGTTGTGTAAATTACTAAAGTGAATGTGTTAAGGAAAACAGATTAACTAATAAAACTTCTGCTACCTAGTGTGACACAAACCTAATAGATAATTAATTCTTCAGTGATACTTTTGCTCACATAAGATATGAATGTCTAAAGTTAAGACTGTATCAGTGTTCATATTAGAGTCAATTTATTCTAAAGAAATTCCCTAGAGACTTAAGATGTTTACAGGAAACTGGTGAGGGTTCTGGAGAGCACATCTTATAAGGAGCATCTTAGGAAACTGGGATTTTTTTTTAATCTGAAGAAAGAAAAGGAGGCTGAGGGGAGACATTTTTGCTCTCTACAGTTGTCTGAAAAGAGGTTGTAGTGAGGTGGGTATTGGTCTCTTCTCCCAGGTAACTAGGGATAGGATGAGAGGAAAGGGGCTTAAGTTGCCACCACAGGAGGTTTAGGTTAGATATTAGGAAAAACTTCTATACTGAAAGAGTGGTAAGGCATTGGAACAGAGTGGTGGAGCCACCATCCCTGGAGATATGAAAAAACATGTGTAGATGTGGTACTTCTGGACATGGTTTAATGATATTGATAATGTTTACAGTTGGACTTGATGATCTTGGGGGTCTTTTCCTAGCTAGGATGAGGAAGACTATGACAGCTGTGGCCTACAGAAGACATTGGACTGGGCAGAAGGGAGCTGGGAGCAGCAGGAGTGGGAGTGGTAGCTGCAGGGACCTGAGACTGGGTAGGAGAGAGGGTGTAGGAACTAGGTGACACTGTACCCTATTCAAGGTGCTCCCTTGAGTGTCTGGACCCTTATTCCATGGTGACAGCCCTGTAGGAGATTAGGTACTTAATGCCTTCTTTGGCTCAGTCTTTAACAGTCAGAATAGTTTTCTCTGAATGCTCAGCTCCCTGAGCTGGAAGACAAGGACAAGAAGCAGAATCAAACCCCCATAATCCAAGAGGAAGTGGTCAATGACTTGCTACACCACTTAGACATACACGAGTCTAAGTAGCTGGATGAGATCCACCCAAGCATACTGAGGCAGTTGGCAGAAGTTCTCAACAAGCCACTTTCCATCATTTACCAGCAGTTGTGGGAGCTCCCAGCTGACTGCAGATTAACAAATATGACACCCATCTACAAGAAGAGATGGAGGGAGGATTTTGGGAACTACTGGCCTGTCAGTCTGACCTTGGTGCTGTGGAAGGTTATGGGGCAAACCATCTTGAGTGCTCATCACACTGAGAGTTGTAACCAGAGTGTCTTTTACAAAAAAATATTCAGATTTGAAATTTAAATATTGGAGTACTATTTTGAATTGCAAGAATTACCAGAAATTAATGGTAATTTGCCCTTGAGGAGAGATTAATTCCTACTCTAAACTTCTTCTCACAAGCCACTGTGTCTTAGTTTCCTAATGTCTGTAAAGGAAACTGCATTATTTTCTACCACCAGTGTAAGAAGGTTTATTTCTTTTTAAAATTACCAAGATAAGCAATCTGCAGAATATTATTGGGGAAACAATTTGTCACTGATGATGATTTTTGCTCAGAGTGCCAATATAGATGCAATGTATGTGAAATTCACAACATGAGTCCATATGTGGCTACTGTTTAAAAACTCGTAAGACATTGGACAGGGAACAGATTGGTTTTGTTTATTTGTACGTGTGTGTCTATATTATTGAAATAAGGTAAGACCTAATATAATGAACTGACATAAAACACCCTGATCAAAATGGGAGAAATAAATATGGTCATCTAACAGTGTTATGATTAAGAAAGATAAGAAAAAATTAAACTGATTAAATTTAGATAAAAAATACATTTATTTATGTATTTTACAGGTTTTGTTTGGCCCCATTGATGTTTTCACTGAAAGCACTTTGATCCGGAGATAATGTAAGTAATTTTCCATGGAAACAAAATATAAGGCAATGATATCTTAACTGCATCCAATTTTGATTCTGTATGACTCTAATTCCTCTTCTGAAAAAGTAACTGGTCATTTTGTACAGTCTCCTTATTGAATGAAATATCACATTTATGCTGACATTCTTATTCGGTTTTTACTTTCATTCTCACTGAGGTCAAAATATTTCTATTTAGGGGACCAAGCTAGATCATCCACATTTGAACATATAGAAACTATTGAAGATTTATGTCATGGAACAAGGAATATCTCTTGTAAGATACTCTGCTTTAAGCTTTGGAGTAGGAAGATAGCCATAAGAAAATTAAAACAAATAAATTAACCTTCATCTTGCTGAACTACAAATAAATGTCTGTGTACATTTTAAATGTTTAATTTAAAAAAAATAAATTAGATTGTACCCCAGCTCTCTTGTTGATGTTATTTCATATGGCTTGCTGACATTTTCCTGATGAAGAGGAAATATTCAGGAGTGAACACTGTCTTCACATCCACAGATCTCCTCCTAAAAATTATACATTTACATACAACAAGTTAGATTTTTGCAATTTTCAGTGAAGGAGCAGAGGGAGAGTTAGTAGAGGAACATAAGCATTTATGAGAGAGAAGGCATGAGAAGGCTAATTGAGTGAGTCCCAAATTCCCTGGGGGTGCCACAGTCAGATCATGATGGAAAAGAAAATGCAAATGCTTAGCAGTTGATTATATACCAGTGTACTTTAGTTCCTGAATTGCAGGTGGATCTGCTGGTTTGCTTCTGAGGTCTCACTAGCTCTTAGTTAAATGCATGCTCCTGTTCACATAGTTTCAAACACATGTTTTTATCATACTTTTCTTGTTTAATATAAAGATTTACGTGTTATATTTTACCTCATAATGGTATACATGGTCATTAGAATTTGTATTCCCACCTAGGAAACTGTCTAAAGACTATTCCTATATCTGTATGTTGAATGTACATATGTGCAGATATACATCTATGCATGCCCATGTGTTTATTTATGAATGTGCATATATATGTATGATATCTAATTTTTTCATGGTACCTGTCACAGTAGGGAAGAGCTAACTGCCATCAAATTGCTCTCAAAATGATGGTTGTCTGAATACACTTAGAAAAATCTGTAGTATAAAGATATTGTTTCTTTAAAAGTTTGGATTCTTAATAAAAGCTATACGAGGTTAAATTACAGGGTCAGATGAAATATCCAAAGGAGTTTGTCTTCATGGTTTTGATCACTGTAAGTTTAAAAATCAGAACTAACCCAGTGTGGATTGTACAGGTTTAATTAACCACAATGCAAGGTTACTGGAAAAGTTAATTAAGATCTACTTCCTGTGACTATGAGGAAACACTTTATGGTAAGTATTTCAAGATGTACTGTTTCCTATAAAAACAATCAAATATTTTATGGTTTGACATTAAGAAAAACCCAAACAAAAACAAAAAGCACACCTTTTCTCAATTACTTATTATTTTGCCATTTAGCAGCAACACAAGAAAGAGGAAACAAAATTATTTGTAGTGATTTATCTAGAACATTCTGTATCTGTTTCAAGGCACTTGCCCTATGTCAGCTAGTCATTGACTGATCTTTTGAGTGATTTTTACACTGATTAAAGTGGGCTGGTGAGACAAGACCAAAATAGATCTCTTGGCACTCCAACTGCAGACATAAAGAGTGTTCATCAAATATACAACTTTTTATCTTCAAGCAAATTCATCCTCAAAGGTTACTTCTTTCACAAAGCAAACAATAATTAATCAGATAATTATGTTGCTGGTTAACCTTCTTAGTTGGCAGGAAAATTACATGTTATCGAAAATTATTTCCCTATAACTTATAAAAATGATAGAAAGGAATTAGTAAACAAAATATTTGCAGCGTGTATTATTGACTACATAAAACATCTAAATTCTTAGTCACTTGCAAGCATTCATTTAGAGTAATCAACACAATATCAACTTCTGTAATTTTAGGTTTTGTTAAAAAATATCCATTCTGTGGGAAGATGATGTTGCAAGAGAAAGTGCTGATGATGTATTACTTCAAAGTCTGGTTTCTCCTTTTAAAACACTTTGCAGCATCAGAGCATGCATACCTGTCATATAACTTAACACTTGTTTGTTTGTTTTTTTATTCCTTTCATGCTCTTTCATTATTTTAAGGTCATAAATATGTAATAGAGAAGTCTAGACTAATAATCACATTTTAACTGTTAAAATATTAAACTTAAAACTTTTTTTTTTAATTTAAGATGTGGTAGCAGACCTTGTCCAATGTGCCAAAAAAGAGGAGTTTTAAAGTGTGTTTTTTATTAGAAAACATTCTTTTTGGTTTAATGCCATGAAAAAGTAAGATTTTATAATCAGTTACAACCTTAGTGTTATGTAAAGTTTTGACTGAAGTTTCTCCTTACTGTAACAAAAGAAATAATATTTGTGCCCTTAAAACACAAAATGTCCAAGCATTCCTAGGGACAGATCTTTTCATCTTAGGCAGTTATGCAACAGTGTCCTCATCAGTCAACAGTTATGAGACTGTGTAAAAAGGTACAAGTCTTAACAGCTCATGATTTGCGGTTTAATCATTTAATATACTGTGATTGTTGCTGCTGTCCAGCTGGAATTCCACTGGCTTCTGAAGCACTCATGTGAAGAAGGATGGACTCAACCCAAGTCACACTATTGTATTATGGTGTCTATCCTATATTTCATTAAAATTCATGGTTGCATCTTGCTCTTAAAGGCTACAGACAACAAAAGGGAGAGGCCAAAGACACACTGCAAACAAGCAGAACACAGAACAGCCGTGGAGCATCCAAAACATTTTAAGCATACAGTGTTACACATAAATATTAGAATAAATGGCAGAGAAATTGGTAAGACAGCAGAAATAAAGGAATAAGAATAGGAGTAGAAAAGAAGATAAAAAAGGTAAAGAAATGCAGTTCTCCAAAACTGAAGCTCATAGTTATGTTTCAGACTTCACGGAGTTACATTCTGAGAGGAAAAAAAATGCTACGGTTAAGATTTGGTACTTTTCCTTAATCAGGAGAAAAAACAAAAAAACCCAAAACTAAGGAAATAATTAAGCACATATAAAAGAAGATAATCAAGTAAAAGAGACACCCTGACTCATAAAAAAATTTGAAGTATAGAGCAGAAATAGTGGAAAGACCAGTGAAAACAGAGAGCTGTATCACTTTTGAGTAACTGAGCAGAGAATTATTATTCACCCAGAAGGTATACTGGCCTTACTGCTTTCACTGCTTGTTTGGCAAGTGGAAAATGAAGAGGAGAAAGACACAGGGAGCTGAGATGCCAAGTGTCCTATGTCCTATTCTTGCTCATATTCTAGAAATAATGTGTTTTGCCTTGTGTCAAACTACGTGCTCTGCTATACCAGCTCTTCCAAGGGGTACTTGTGTTTAAATGTTGTCTCTACTCCACATAACTATGATATCATATCTTTAACAATAAGGAGAAATGCAGGATCAATTCTACAGTTTCAACCTGACCTATCCAATCAACCCATAGTCCAAATGAAATAAAACTGATGCCATCTTACATCAGAAAAAAAATGGTCATTTTTCTACAGGTTTAACAGCACCCTGTTTTGTATTCTAATATTTACATATGACAAGCCTTTCACAAGATGAACTTTCCATGGTGAAAACTGAAAAAAAAAATTGGATGCCACAGAGTAGTTTTGTTTACATATGCCCTAATGTTTTTATTTTAAAAATGTAGGGGATTTTTTATTAATGTTGTTAACTAGAAATATTTACCTACATGTATTATCTGTAATTGCAATGAATTTTTATGACAGTTTTTAATGCAGTTTTTCATACTTTCTCATTTTAATCTCTGAGTATACCTTACCTATGAGACAGTTGGCAGCTGTTGTTTTATTTGTATCAGTATACATGCTGAAAGCATTACTGTTATTATTACAGATGTTAAGGGAAATACACTGTTACATGAAAATTCTGCTTATCTCATGAATCCATGGTTTTTTGGATATGGTGAGGTGAACATCTTTATCAATGACATTGATGACGGGACAGAGTGTCTTCTCAGCAAGTTTGATGATGACATGGCTGTGAGGCCATCCAGCAAGACTTGGACAGGCTGGAGAACTGGGCAGGACAGAATCTAATGCGGTTTAACAAGGACAAGTGCAGAGTCCTGCATCTGGGTAAGAATAATAAATTATACCAGTACAGACTGGGAGGTGATCTGCTGGAGAGCAGCCTTGCGGAGAAGGACTTAGGAATCCTGGTAGACAATAAATTCTCCATGGAGCAGCAACGTGCCCTTGTGGCCAGGAAGGCCAACGGTATTCTTGGGTGCATTAAGAAGACCGTGTCCAGCAGATCGAGGGAGGTTCTTCTCCCCCTCTACTCTGCATTGGTGAGACCTCACCTGGAGTATTGTGTCC
>JANHFZ010001892.1:126224-136414 GCA_027560215.1 Halcyon smyrnensis | reverse complement strand
CCTCCCCTGCAATGGTGCCAGGGATGGGGCAGCCACCACCTCTCTGGGCACCCTGGGCCAGGCTCTCACCACTCTCAAGTGGGACTGAACGGTGAATTTTTGCACTTTGCACAACTAAGCAAATGCCAAACAAATAAATTGGGACTTAACTGTGTCTGAGACCATATTTTCTCCAGCCAGTGTAAGGAAATTTTACTTGTTTAAAACTTTTAACACCACTGGGAAATTAGGAAAGAAAATGTGCTGTGAACTCTAGGTGTGAAGGGTGCTGGCTGTTGGCAGGGAAGGTAACTGCGATCCAGCCCCGTGTGATTTGCTGACATTTCAGTGTTTGGGTTGTATGTGTCCAGCTCTCGCATCTATTAATTCTAACTTCCACGGTGTTTTCATGATGATTTTGTACTTATTACTATTATAGTTTCATATTCTGTCATTGAGAGCATGGCTCTTCAGGGAGCAAGCACACAGAGCTGTTGATTAGCTTATTTTTCCACATTTATGAATGCTAATATTCTGAAATTGTTAAACAGAAAGAAGCTGCGACATACTTAACAAATAGCTGATTTTGTCTCAGCAGTTCTGAAAGTAGCTGCTCATAGTTATCTTAGAGTCAGTTACTTGTGCCAATTATCTTTTCTTCTTAAGTTCTCAAAGAAGTACAAACCCTTTGTTTAAATTGCATTTCCATAATTTTAATTAATTCTCTTTCTTAGCTTCTAATTTTATCTTTTGGCCTCTCCATCTCTTTCCAGACCGGTGTCAACAGGGACTTGACCACTGTTGGTAGGGTGTCACGTTAATTCAGCCGTGCTGATAGTGTCTGAACTGCACCACTCTATTCAGAGCAACAGGCTAGTGCAGTTGTGTCAGGCTTGTCTAGCAGGTCACATCAGAGTGACACGGTTACTATCTGTAACCAGACCTGTAATCTGGGAGAACGGTGGCACCTCAGGTGCGAGCCAGCCAGGTGAAAATATCCCCCCTGCTTCGGTCAGGGTTTGTAAAAGGCACAGGGACATCTTTCTCTGTGGAGATCAGGCCTGGAAGTGTCTACAGAGACCCGTGATGTGAACTTTGCTGTTCAGCTGTGTTCATCTCTGATGTGTCCTCCGTACTCTTCTGGGACCTGCATTGCTTTAAGGACTTGAATAGATAGTATTCCATTTATTCACCTCCAGCTGGTGTGTTTAAATGCATGAAACTCCCTTGGACTGCATAAGGAAGAATGCTGTGTTTATTGGGAGTTGCTTAACCGTCTTGGTTTGTGTAATAAAGAAAAAACCCAAACAAAACACAAAAAACCCCAAACAAACCAACCAATTAAAAACAAACGAAACCCCACTCAAAACCTATCCCCTCAAAAACAACCAAATGGGGAAAACAAAACCCAAGAAACCCTACGCTGGAGCAGAAATGCCCAAATGAGGCCGCAGCAGTGCAGGTATAACTTGTTGGAACGCACACTGCTGCTGCGTGGGCATCAGAGGACCTCACTTGGAAGACGAGCAGCGAATGCTTCTGCTCCAGTGTGGGAGACCACCAGCTGCAGGCGAGGAGGTGGTGGAGGAGGAAGCATGTGAGATAGGGCAGCGGGAGGACAGCACCTTGCTTGCGTGATGCATTAGTTGAAGGCAGATGCAATTGTGAGTGTGGCAGAATAAGATGAAGGTGTTAGTGCTGCGTGGCCCAGTCTAATGTGGTCTGGTCAGTGGTATTTGAGCAAGAGGAGCTCAGGGAACAGGCAGAGGAAGGGACACAGAAGTGGAGATGAGATGAGTCTGGCTTGTTTACCTTGGAAAATCTAAGATTGAGAGGGGATGTGACTGCTGGCTGCAAATGCATTGTGAAGGGATGAAAAGGCTGATGTGAACTGATGGGGAAAGTTGGCACAAGAGCAAATTGAAAATTGTCCACGAGTATATAAATAGACACAGGGAAAACTAACGCACTTTGAGGTGGAGATTGGCAAGTTTTAGGAAGAATTGTTAAAGCATCATAGCCGTGCTGTTGCTCTGAAGTTGTAATTAGTAGCAAGCAATATATTGACTAACATGACTAACATGGAGAACTACTTAGGAGATCCCAGTTCAATTCCTGTGTATGGTGAACAGCAACACAGACAGGAAGGTTTCCATTCCATCCGGGAAGGTGCTGCTGTACATGGGTCAGGCTGCTCCCCCGTCACGGTGCTTTGAGACACTCCCATGTTGTTAGGCAAGAGAAAGTATTGATACAACACTGCGTGGCCTTCCTCAGGGCTTTGAGGGGTTGTCTTCCAGTAACGACTGAACAGTCATACATGAAATGCTGGAGTTCTTGATGCATCAAAATTGCCTAAGGATTCTCATAATTTCATAATTTTATTAGGAAAAGCTGCTAATAGCTGCATCTGCAGGATATTAAAATTCTTATCTGTTTATGTCTGAAATTTTTGGTTACAGAAGTGGAGGTTGCTGCTGTGTCTTGTACTCTAGGGAGTCTTATCTGCCTAGAAGCAAAAATGTCAGTTTTCTTCAGTAACAGCGAGATACAGCAGTGTGTGTGCACACGGAGAATAACAAACTGAAGACAGATCTGGGTTTAAGCTATTTTAGCAGTTTCTGTCGAATAGAGCAGATAAGCAATTATAATGTTCGGAATAGCCTTGAGGACTTGATGAACCCACTTTCTTTTCCTTCCTGTTGCAGCCGGTGCCAAAATACAAAGTATATTGTGCCTCTAGGCTTGGAAAAAGATTTTTTTTCTTTTCTCTTTTTTCTTTTTTTAAATTTTCTTAGGGTTTTCAGGCTTTAAATGTGGATGGTATTTTGTTTGTTTGCTGGCAATAACAATGTAGGAATAGCTGTGTTGTCAGGCCAAGCATCAGTCTACTTTGCTAGCACATGTTTGGGGCTAAAGGTATAAAGGAGGAGAAAAAAACCCCTGTGGTTTGGAGTTTTCTTTGGTATCACAACAACATAACCCTATGGCACATGCTCCCAGTGCCTGCTGGTCAGCAACGTGAATACTTCCCCAGCCAGAAGCTGCATCCAGATAATTGCAGTTATTAACTCTACAGCTAAAAATTAGGGTTTTCCTGATATTTTTTTTAAAATTCACTTATGCATCTGTGGAAATTACTCTGTGACCATCTGTGGGAATTAACAACTCCAAAATTTACGTTGGTTGGTGTAAACTTTCTGCTTGAAGGGGAGCAGTAATTTCCCACAGCCCTGCCATGTTCCTGTGCTGGATGGAGCAGGTCTGATTGCTCGGTTGCTTCACCCTTGAAAGACCACTGGTGTACTGAAGGAGGAAGCCTGTAAGGGAGAGAAGTAGTCTAGTTGTGTTGGGGATTTTGGTAGCTCTGACTGCCTTCTAGTGTCATACTGGGGACAGGGGTGGAGAATGATGTGGTGGTAACGCCATCTTCCGCCCCTGGGAAAGGGAAAGCGGCAAGACTGGGAACTTGAATGGTCTTGAGCCACCGCAGAGCACTTTTGGTACCGTGCTGCCATGGATATCAGTACTTCTTACTTCAGATGGCACTGTGAGATAGGCCCCTCAAGTACTTGTCTCATGCCGGCTCTAAGCAAACAGTATTTTTCAGTAATTCCTTTGCCGCCTGCCAGCGCACAGTGAGCTGTCTGTCCAGCCACCAGCAAACCTGCCAGGGAAGCTGCTGTCTGCTGATCTGGTTCCTGCACGTGCTCTTCATCTCTGGTTTCAGGGGTATCCAGCTCATCCTTCAAAAAGGTTCTTCCACATCGCCTACTTACATAAATACCAACTTGAGGGGGGCGAGAGGGAGACAGTCCAAAAAGACTGCTCACCTGGAGAGATCATTGCAAAGGTTTCCCGGGCGTCCCAGTTCTGCAGCACCTTTGTTGGGTGAGCACCTCCTGCTGTCACCCAGCCGGTCCTGGGCAGCTCATGGCAGGTACCACTGCAGGGGTTTTCCATCCATCTCGGTTGGAGAAGCTGAGCTTCTGTTGCAAGTTCTTGTAAGATTTTTCTTTTTTTTTTTTTTTTTTTTCTTTCTTCAGTGATCTTGAACTTCTGTGCCCAATGAATGGGAACATAAAATGCCTTATGTTATACTTTTTATACAGCAAAATGGTCTGTTTTGGTTATTAGAGCACAAGGGTTTTGGGGAACAACAGTAAATCGTTGCCGAATTGCACGTGTGCGCTGGGCTTGATGTTTGCTGATGGGCGATGCTTTATAATTAGCTCTGCTGAAGCCTCATGCGAGCCCTGCGCTTGAGGCTAGAGTGCTAAAGATGCCAGATGTAGACTGGAGAATTCAGGCTTATATCTTAATAGTCAGCTTCAATTTAAGTTTTATAATGATGCTTGGGAAAGCGGGACAAGCTAATAATGCAATCATTTATATTTTGGTTTATATTCTGTTTGATGTAACGTAATATCTACAATTTATTCCTCGAGACAAGCAGACGTAACTGAAAATGTATATGCCAGAAGGGTGGTAAAGAATTTATTTATTAAAGTTCACACAGATTTAAAAAAAAGTGCCTGAAATGCCTGAAGCAGCCACCTCTCAGTGCTTCACTGAACGTGTACCTGCCTCCGTGACCCCGTCCCTGTCACTCAGCGCATCCTTTGGCGGAAGGAGGAGTTTCAGGTGTGGGATCTGTCTCCAGCGGTGTATCAGGTGGTTGAGTTCTAACGCCACATATTTTTCCCCTTCCATCTTTATATATCTGTCAGCTTTCCAAAGAACTGTGTATTCGCTAATGACAAGTGAGTTGATAAAAGTTTTAATCTGATAAAAATGTCCAGTTTTTCAGGCAGCTAATATAAAGGTTTATTCACTGCTAGCTGACTTGAGGAGGTTGTATTACAGTTTAGGTCTGAGATTAAATTTGGATGATGAAAATGAAGATGTTTTTATCTTCTTATTTCATTATGTGTTTACTGTAAGAGGCAGTTCTATAATCAGCTTTTCTTGCTCTTTAGCAGAATTAGCCTTTGTACCAGTTCCCAGCTATTTTGACAGTGAAAAAGGAAAAACCGATGAGCCAGAAAATTAATATTTTTCTGATGCTGTAATTTCAAAACTATTAGTTAAATCATATTCTCATTTACTGGGAAGTGAATGTTTTGCAGTAGAATTTGCACTGTTGTCTCTGTCCAGCAATCTGAGCCCTGTGAGGTGTGGTGTTCGGTGTTGAAAAATTGGGCTGCCAATTTGGTCAGTTTGGCAAAGGCTGATGCTTTGGTGGTAAGTTTTCTCGAGCTGTGTGGGGGGCTGCGGCAGCTGCCCGGTGCCACGCGTGGGTTCGGGTGCTGCCGGGCCGTGGGGAGAGAAGGTGGTCTCCCAGGTCTCAGGGCAGTGTCTGTCCTGCTGTCGTCCCCTCTTCTGTGGGAATAGCTGGTGGTTGTCCTGCGGGCTGTTCCTTCGCACCAGTGAGCTGGGAGTGCTTCAGCAGCAGGTTTAAGGTACCTCTTCTTCCAGGGAGCTAAAACTATTAGTGTTGGTTTGGTAACTATCCCCCAAGACAGGCCAGCAGCATCGCATCCCTCTGGCATTGCTTGTGGCACGAAACGGGCCACGCTGCCCTCGGCTTGGCCAGAAGCTGCGAGCCGAGCTACAGACTATTTGAAATGAAGATGTATCTGTAACTACGAGCACAGAAGAATTACAGCTTGCAGATAGTACAAGAAAGCTTTAAATCCCCTTTCTTAATGAAATCACAGTTGCCACTGTCTGCTTTGTACCTGGAGGTACTTGCTGTCTTATCTCTTAATTCTACTGGTTTAATGACAACTTTCGTTTTGAACAACAAATTAAGATGACTGGAAAATAGTATTAGCCTGGGGGAGATGGATTTTGAGTGAATGAATGTGTTTTTCATAAATTTTAGTGCTTTTATAGACGAGATTGTCAAAAGTTATTGGTGAGATGAAGCTCAGAGGATGGTTCACGTGTTTCTTGAAAGCAGCTTAGAAAGTTGAAAAAACCCAGCCTTTTAAGCATGTGAAGACATTGACAAAGGGCTCCCAAGGAAGCGCTTACAGGGCAGAAAAGTAGGAAGAACAGGCACACGAGGGAGTCTGTTCCTTTCCTCGCCAGGCCTTGGCCGGGGATCGTGTGATACCTGTGAAGGTGTAGTGGCCGTTGAAAGCACCGTGCCGTTGTCTTACGGTGATCATCAATGTTACTCCGATACGGGCAGCAAGGTGACAGTTCTATATGCAGAACCCTTGCTTGTCACCATCAACTTGGAGACTTTGACAGAACTTTGCACGCGGTGGCTCCACGGAGCACTCCCAGCAGGAGCATCGTGACCCCCCGAGAGCAGGGGATGTATCTGAAAGCGATGCAGGCTGGAGAGGTGAGAGGGTTACTCAGGGGCTGCTTAGAGGAGATCTGCTGCAGTGGCAGGTGGTGTAAAGTGGGCTGGTTGCCTTTGCAGACTGACGAACTCCAGCGTGCCTTTGAGGACACACCGGTTTGTCTGACAGGGCTACAGATTGGATCAAAACCTGGCTTGTCAGTGTAGAGTTGCCAGGGTGACTTTTTAAAGTTTTTTTCATACCATTTGGCATCTGGAATTCCACAGAAGTCTTCATTTGTTTGCTGTGATGTTCTTGCTGACCGTAATTTCTGAAGCTATATAGCATTTCAGCTCTTCTGTTTCTAAAATGAACTTTACTTTGAAGACAAAGTAACGAGTGTATTAATGCTTGGGTGACATTTCTTACAGAGCAGCTCTGGTGTTAAAGATGCTCACGTGTAGCTCCTCTCAACTAATAGAACAATAGGAGTGTGGAGCAATTTGCACGTAACACATTATCAAGTGCAATCTGACCTATCAGTAACTGAACTATGGAGTGGTGACAGTTTGTTTTTTGCTGATGAGTTGCAACTCTAACACCTCAGTTCATTTGAATGTAAATCTATTGATAACTGTCTAGAAGCTTCCCAGTGAAGACTTCACCCATTAATCTTGTGAAGTGAGGTGTGAACCAGCGGTAGGGTGATGCTGTCGCCGTTCCCTTTCCTGGGCTGTAGCTGAGAACAAGTGACACTTCTCTCTGCAGAGCTCGGCTTCTGCTGGGGCCTGCCAGCCACAGCTGAAAGTGTCCTGGAAGCACAGCCTTTGAGTGCAGCCAAGGAACAATCAATCCTACGGTGGGTTTGAGGGGTTGTTTCATTTTATAGGCCGCTAGATACAGTCAACATAAATCTTGCCGTGTGCTGCGATCTATCGTGACGTGTGGTGACTGTGGGAAGTCTTACTATTGGTGTTAGCCACAGCTAAGAAATGATGATTTCTCAGTTGGTTAAATGTGTCAACTCCACTTGTAGCTTGTCTCCCATGTCACTCAAGTTCTGCAGGCATGTAGAACTTTGGGGGCGGGGTTTGTTGTGGGGTTTTTGTTTTTCTCAACTCAATCCCACTGTCTCTAGAGTAACTTCTTCTTAGCATGCACGAGATAAATTCTGTCCTCTTTTATTGCTGTCACAGTCTTAGTGAATACAGCTGGGGATTGCTTTGGTGCTCTGATGCAAATGTCACTGTGTAAAAGCCAGCTGAGTACCGAAACCCTTAGAAAGCGTAGTAAATCAAAGATGTGAAGCATTACATATGGAGCCTCCTTTACTCTTGCTCTGCTTTCCAGCACTGTGTCCCCTGGGCTCCATCGTAAGTAAGTGCTATTTCTGCAGGTCCAAATGTTTCTGCCCACTGCTCCACAGTGACTATAAACCTACTGATTTCAGTAGTACTGAGTTGGTTTAAACAAGCACAGTGTTTAGCCAGTAGAACGGTAATTTTGTATAGCCACTGGGAGAGTCAGCGCGCAGCATCTCGCAGGACACTACTTGTTCTTACGAAATCAAATGCTCAGTGATGCACAGACTGAACCATTTGTGTGCTTCGTGCTCTATCTGGCCCGATTCTGCAGAATGGCTGTTCCTCTTCAAGTTAGTGACAGAGCCAGGAGGAGGGGGCCCAGAACGTGTCGAAAGGGAGCGCAGTCCACAGAGGGTTTCTCCTTCCGCCTCACAGAACCCCGTGGCTGCAGATGCCGGGAGTTACTTGGGAGCGAGGGTGGGTTTTTCCCTTCTGCATTCAGCCTGCGTGTCTCTCCCAGTCTTTAACAGAAGTATGGTAATCCGCTCCCGGACGGCCTCCCGAGGTGCCAGCAGGATTCTGTGCGCTTGCCTGTAGACAGAGCTCTCCTTCCCAGGCGCTACGCGCGCTTAACGCCTGGAGGAGCATCTTAATCGCCGTGCTAGGCATGCACGTCTCATACCAAGAGTAGTCGCTGCCCCGGCGTTCCCGCAGCAGCAGCAGCAGCACAGAGCAGATGCTTCCAGCTTCCCTCTCGGGCTGTGCTTTTTGGGCTGGAGGAAAGTTGTCTAGTGCTGCCTCTGGATTTGTGCTTCCCCGCCTTTCTGTTATGGATCGTGAAGATGCCGTCGTTCCTCCTGAAGAGCAATGCTGGAAATGGTCTTCTCTACTTCTAAGGATTGCTTTCCAAACGATTTAGTTCTGGAGATGTTAGGGTTAAACTGAGGCTTTCCTGCAGTGAGAATTTCCATTCTACTCGCCAATAATGCATGAGTTACAAATTTAATGGCAGACCTTGAAGTATATAAAAATTTAAGTCCGGAAAAAGGTAAGGACATGTTTGAGTTTGGAATTACTGTAGGAAGAGCTTGTAGCATTTCTGGAAGTGCTTATAGAAAAATGAGATAACTTTATCCTTATGACTGGTAAGTTACATACAATATTTATATGGACGTTATTAGTATGAAAAATGTGTGTGAATATCTATCTATCTGTCTATCTATATCTATCCTCCTGAGTACTTAAAAGGAAAACTTGCTATTTTTGTACCTTTCTCCATGAAAACATGTGAATTGTATGAGATACTGCTCTTATGATACAGCCAAACTGCACTTGTGTGTCATCTTAAATTGTTATAAATGTATTTGCCTTAAAAAAAAACCCCAAACCAACATTTTTGACCTTTTAATCTATTAGTCATTTAGCTGTGGCGTAGCTTTCTGTGGAAAAGAGTTTCTGTTTCTTTTTCTAGTAGGAGTTACAAACAGTATAGCACATATGCAAATGATGTGCAAAATTCTGATCAAATGGCATTGGATGGGAAAGATGAGGGGTTTTTTCAACAGTTGTAGGAGGATGATACACAAAGGGAAGACATCTTGAATAACTTTCTTTGGTAACTTGTAGTTTATAATGTCTGATTTTGTTCAACTTGAGTCAGTGCTGGATGGAAAGTGGTAATTAGTTGAAGCCTCTAAGTGGATACAGAGTAAATGCTGTAGAGAGGAGGAGAAATCATGGTAGATAGTTTATTTCTGTATTTTGCTCATCCTTGATGATGTTGGGTTGTGTGCTTTTAAATAAAAAGCTTAGAAAATACATTTAGCAAAGAGCTGTCTTGCCAAAATTGGATAGTTCAGAAGACATTTTCTAACAAGATTATCTATAATTTAAACCCAAATAAAAGTAAAGCCAGCAGAAGTTAGGGATAGTACTCTGAAATATTTTGCCCACTATGAAGCACGTTAAAAAGATTGAAGGGCAGTGTTGGAGGTTGATATATACTGATTATTTTTTATCTCTGTATTTAGCACAGATGATTTTATCTGGTAAGTATTTTTTATCTAGACACAGCTATTGTAAAAGAAACTGGGACTATTTTAAGACAAATTCAGTTATTTGTATATCCTCTGAGGGAAGGACCTCCTCTGTTGGGGTTGGGGTGCTGCAGTTCCCCGTGGTTTTGTTTTGGTGGGTTTGGTTACAGAAAGCTCCCCATCAAGCTTTGATGCGCGCGGTTTGGCCGCGGAGAGCAGGCGTTACTCCAGCTGCTTTCTGCGGCGCGGGGCGTAATGGATCTGGCCCCGCTGAATAATTCACGAGCGCTGGCTGATTGGAAGGGGGTTTTGGAACAGTCCTGGAGGAGAAGCATCAGGTTTATTTTTGAAAGCTCACGTAAGCGTGTGTGTATGTGTAGCTAAATGTTTCATACTGAAGCACTCGGCTGATGGTGAAATCCTGTCTGGGGTCACTTTGCAGGCCCTTTTTCTTGGCCAGAATAGCAACTGCCAAATTCCCGTGGATCTTTGTCAGCTAAAGATGCAGAAGTGACGAGCAAAACTCGTGTCCCTCGTGTCCAGGTTTGGCTGCGTTGGTGGCACTGTGGCAG